>WHYT01013015.1:0-34302 GCA_009806455.1 Tetrax tetrax
AAAAAAAAAAAAAAAAAAAAATGTTTCAGCACAGGGATACACTGCCTAGGAGGAAATAAACACAACAC
This sequence comes from Tetrax tetrax, assembly GCA_009806455.1. Taxonomy (NCBI): domain Eukaryota; kingdom Metazoa; phylum Chordata; class Aves; order Otidiformes; family Otididae; genus Tetrax; species Tetrax tetrax. The sequence continues at coordinate 69 of WHYT01013015.1, forward strand.
CTTTAGATTTTGTGGACTGCAGCTGGACGAAACACCTCAACAGGTTTTGTCTGACATCCTTATCAACACAACATAAAACCTGAAAACCAAAGACCAGCATAAAACAAAAAAGCTTGGCTTGTGATAGCATCCTAGAATAAAAATTGGCTTATAATGAATGACAAACACTAGCCTAGTACCCAAATTTTGAGTAGCCTTTTTAGTTTTGAAAAATGTGTCTTCACCTGCAGCCACAGTTGACTCATAGGGAGGGAGAGAGGCATGGAGAGCTAGAGGCAGCTCTACCTTCGTGGGTTGCCTGCCAGGAAACAGATAAGGCCAGGTAGCTCCCAAAGGATCCCAGGACAATGAAGAGAACTGAAACATCTGACTGGCATAACCACAACACTATACCCTAAGTAGCCTACAGCTGTGCCGTACCATTTCTGATGTGCATTCATTCCATTTTGATCACTGTTGGCTTATATATGTGCCAGTTGTTACAACCTCATCCTTATTTACAGACAGATTTTAAAAACAGCACTTTTTTTTTTATAATGAGAAGATAAATCCCGTATTTTTTATTTTTAATCTGGTTATCAATTTATACTTTCACCAAAGGGAATTCAAATTACGTCTGACACTGTTGGACACGTGACTAACATGCCCCTACCTCATTCACCTTCCTCAATTTTGATGGGATAGAAAATATTTTCACAAATGGCCTACTCATTTGAGAAAAGCGTGTGAAACCCATTGAAAAGAAGGTAAAATATTATTTCTGATTCTTGTACTTGTGATTCTTTACATCTATCCATAAAACTATTACAAGGACAAACCACCAAACACAGGCCATCTAGTTTTGTAAGACAGTTGCCTTCACCTTAAATAGGGAGTAGTTTTACCAGCAAAGAGCACTGGGTCCATCACGACCTGCATTGACTGAGGAGACTTCAGATCTTATCCCCATAGGAAGGCTGAAGGAGGCTGTAAACTCTTACATTGTGTCAAGCAGCTCTGGGCCTGACTGACCTCTAAGTTGTCTAACTGAGCATTACTTGGTAAGAAATACTATATTACCCAATAATTAATACTGCATGTTACATGTTTGTACAATAGGTCTGTTTTAAGATGGTATGTGCTCAGTTAATGAAGGCATTTAGGTTAGGTGGGGAGCAGAAAAGAGCACAAGGGCTTCAGATAGCCATCAATTTGATAGCACACAGATACAATGAAAAAGTCCCTAATTTTCTCCAACATACTACCCGTGACCATCTATGGAAATTACCATGCCAAAAACGGAAGGGACAGACCCTCAATCTGCAAACAATAATTCCAAAAAGGCAAAAAAAGCAGACAACAAGAATTTCTGCAGGTAATAGGGATGTCCTCTACAAAGAAAGGCACAACAACAGGTCTTTCCGATGGAACTGCAAGCTTTTAGGTGATGCATGCTTCTGTGCAGGCTGTCAACAACAGAGAACAAAACACCTTTCTTATTGTGCTGTGTTTCCAATTCTTTCTACTCGTCTTCTACTCTGGATGGCCATCTGAGCCCTCTAGTCAACATGGAACACCAAGTCCTAAAAGAAAGAGCCACAAACACCAAACCTACTTGTGCCTGATAAGGATTAGCATGATATACCAAAGAACCCTGGGCACAGTCCATCAATCCACAGTAGGAAAGTTAAGGGATGAATCTTCAGACTTCAGGGGGTTGATTTCAGACCTAGCAAGGACCTGAAATACAGCACGATCTGCTGTTGTGACCAGTGGAATAATCTGAATCATTTACACTAAAGTGAATAGTTACTTGGGTGTAAGCAAGGTTAGACTCCTGTCTAGTGAGCTCAGATTCTGCAATTGCATAAACAAAAGCTGAACGGGCATTTCTGTCCCATTCCACACCACACATTTGTCTAAAACAGACAAAATAACTATGTAACACTAACTATAACAAAACATTTAACTGTTACTATAAAACATAACTGCATTAACAAGGGAAACTTTCTGCACTTCAGCTTCTTCATCCATGGGCTAATGGAAGAGATATCACTTTTACTTCATTAAGCATGTTCTAACTGGCAAGACCTGGCACTTTGTATGTTGCAACCACATAGTACCTCAGCTCAACAGTCAGAGTTTCTTTACATTTTTATATTTTTCCGTATCAACACGGATGTTGCTTCCTTCAACAGGTTATCTTCAGTTTAAGCCTAACTTAGGCTGAGTTAAAAGCACACTTTAAACTTAACGGAAACATTTTAAAACAAAACATTACAGTACAATCTGCCATTCATTCGATTTTCAATCCTTCACTCCTGAAATAACTGCAGTTAAAAACTACAGTGAGCAAAAAGTTAAAACTGCAGGCCTGTCCATGGAAAGTAACGGGGAGATGCCCTGCTAGCGCTGGCCAAGTTGGTATGCCCACTCCGTGTGATGCAAGGGCATACAGAGACACTAGCTGGCATCCTGAAAAGCAGTACTGCTGTGTTTGTATGGTGTCACACCTCAGCTAACATCCCTGCTTCTGGTGGTTCCAGGTCCAGAATTAAATCCGTCACAGACAGCTTGTGCTGCACCAAGTTGACATAACTCAAGACAGTTTCCACATTGCGTAAAATGGAAAGGCAAGTGAAGGTAAAAAAAGTTATTTCTCTTTTTATGGTCCCTTTATTTAAATAAAGGCATCATTAGTAGTACAGCTAGGGAAATTTTGTTCTTGCAAATACAGATGAAATAAGTTTCATTGATAATTCAAATGTTTTGATTGTCAGTAGACACTTCCCTTACCTTCATGTGTGATTTGAGATTGTCCTTGCGTGCACAGCGAAATGGACAGAGTGGACACTGATGACTTTTCAAACCTGTATGAATGACCATGTGCCGTTTCCAGTAACTCTTCCTCTTGATAACCAAACCACAAATCGGACACTGGAAAGGTTTTCCTCCTTCTTCTTCTAAGGCTTAGCAGAAGGGGGAAGAAAAAGAGAGGATCCTTTACAGCCACTTGTCGAATACTTTCCCCTTGTAAACATAGTCAAGATACCATTTTTCAATGCTAGAATTTCATCTGCAAAGAGATACATCAGTTAAACAACAACATGTACCAGAAATTTCAGTTCCTCCCTCCCTGCATATCCCTCTCCCCCTTAATCTAGTTATTCTTCCTTTAAGAAAGGTCACCATAATTTATAAAGGTTAATGTCCCAAACATCCTTTGGCTAATCAGTAGGGGATGCTACTCTACCTCACCTGCTCCTAATGTTCCTTATAATTCAGCTGAACTGAGATGGATGTCTCTCATAATCATCACTTTGTAGCTTCATTTCCTATCAAAGGCCGGTTGTAGTAGGGTATGGAAAATATGCTTAACTGTTAAAAAAATGATCCATTTCCCTATCTGATGGTTAGCTAGCAGAGGAGTGGGATATAAAGCACAGAACAATCCACAACTTGACTAAAAAGCATGCTTGTATTGCATATCAAATGCATTTAACTCCAGAAGTGACTGACTTCAGAACCCCTGCTGTTGAACTTTAGTTATGGCTCGAGCAGATGCTGCTGCAGCTTCAGCCATCAGGGGTCTTCGGGTCGTGCATTTCCTTCCACTCCCCTAGTTGCCAGGGCTTTAAAGCTACCGCCTTCCTCAATGTTTGCACTCTGCTTTACTGCCCAGTTCACCTAAGAGAAGAAAAGGATTCGGTGGTATTTATCAGGAAAATATGGTTAGTCTACTGATTGTAGAACAGTCTCAATGTTGAAGGAAAGAGAAATTCCTCCTGCTGACTTTACACAAGTAACCATCCGTTCGTCCTCTCACCACAATTTCATAAAGAAAGACCTACCACTACTGTGGAATTGGAAGCCTTTTCCCTAACTGTAAAAGACAGACCATTTTCAAATATCCAGAGCTCAGCAATGTGCATCCTGCTATTTGGAATTTCTCTCAGAATATTTGATCTCATTATTATCAGTTATTTCCTACTGATAAGGAAACATCAAACTCCCTTGATGATGAACTAAGTGATAAAAATCTCCAGAAATATCTGCTATATCCTAACAAAGAATATAAAAAAATAGATAGGAAACAAAACCACTGTAATTAACTGATTAGGGAGTCATTCTGTAAGTACAAAAAAGGACACATTGTCAAAGCATGCACTTTTGCAAGTTCAGAAATCCTCCTTCAGAAAAACTCTATAGAGCTCAACATATTATCAAATTGTTCCCCTCTCTGCACCTCTAAAGAGTCAGCCAAAGCCAATCCTATAATGTTTGTGTTTCAGTTTTTAAATATCTTTACTTACTTCTTCACAAAAGGTAGGAGAAAGACAAGCCACAGGAAAAAAAAAAAATATTGGTAGCATTTTAACCTATCATTTCTTTTCCTTCTATCACATCTCTTCTCCAGCCTCTGGTTATCATCACAAAGGATCCAGAAAAGAAATGTGTAAGAAGCTATTATCTGTTTTCCACCCTATTAAAAATAAATCTGCAAACAAGATGGATCAATAGTAACGTAGCACATTCCAAAATATGCAAAGAACTGAACTGAATGCATGTGACTTCACCAATAACAATGACAATTAACGGCACACAGGAACTATGTCATTGCTCTCCAAAGCTGAACCATCTTAGCTCTTTACTACACTACATCAGCCTCAGCATAATAAAATAAAATCATGGGCTTCAGCTTTCCTTCATTTACACTGATGTCTATTTCATGTCACACGGTGTCAATTAGTTGAAAGAACGACTCCAGCGAGGAGAGAATCAGCCAATGCCTCCCAAAGAAGCTCCAGGAACAAAACTGCAAGCATTGCAGGCAAAAAGTTACACCCAACAAGTATTCAGTCAGTAAAAGAAGGGTCTGCCACTCACATTCTTTCAAAAACAACGTTGGAACTTTAACAAATTCCAGGCTTCCTTTTAAATTTCATCCCAAACACGTGAGCATTTTATAAAACTGGCAATATTAACAGATTGATAGACAAGTTAGCCGTCTTTGTCCCACTCTACTAAAACCTATGCAAGTAATGACTAGGTCCACCAAATCTGACACGCAGTTCCAGAGGTGACTATGCTCTGATAAGCCATGGCTCCAGCTTCTTCCCTGTAATAATTCTGAGCAAATAGCTCAGCATGGTGGACAAAAGAGCAGCAGGCATTCTCTGATTATTAACATATTCCTCTTTAAATAGCCTCCATCTTTGTTGTTCCTTACTTGTCGACATCTAATTAATCTCACTGAGTATTGATCTCAGCTAGATGCTGCTGGTGGGTGAGTGAATCAGTCCATAACAAAGCAAACTCACCATTGCCTTAAACGTTCAAAGTATGAGAGGGGGAAAAAAATCACCTCTCAAGCTCGCCATGCCTACTGGGAAAAGATGTCTCTCTCTGGGAACAACCCAAAACCCCCACGTCTCAAGACACACACAAAAAGATAAAACATAAAATGAAATCCTATTTTTTGCTTTTAGTGCGATAAGGTTGTAGGTGCAAAAGGAATCAGAAACATGCGACATTTATTTTCATAGCAAATATACACCTCAGCTGCCCTACTCAACTTTTACAGAAGAGAACTCTTCAATCAAAGGTGACTAAACAGGGACCTTTTTTTTTGCAACCTGTGTTTCTCCGTGGGTGAACAAATCAAGGAGTCTGGCTGTCCATAATCAACATCCAGATATGCTAACCAACAGCTTTTTATTTTCAGTAGGTTAATTATTTAGAAAGGAAAAACTTAATAGCACATCAGAAAATGGACTTAACTTTTGTTACGAACATTGCACTATAAAGTTTGCTTGGATGCCAACTGACATTGGCCCAGTGCGCATATGAACTGAAAGGAAACACTCTTCCTCTTGGGATACTAGTCCCATATACTAGGGAAAAAAAAAAAAACCAAAAAAAAAAAAAAGATAAGTTTTTCCTTCGTTACCAAGGCCCTGGGGCAGTCAGGCCCCATTTTTATCTTTAGCAGCCCAGTATGCTTGGGCCTTCAGCAAAGACAATAGTTGCTAGGAATCTGCTGCATCAGAGCTAGTTTTTTCTCCAGCAGAAAATAAACAAGTAACTTCAAATAATTTTTTTTTTTTCTACACATTCCTGCCTTTCTTACACAAAGGCCAGTCTTCATGGGGAAAGTTACATTAAATGAATGCCCACAGTCACCTTGGTGTAGCCAGTGTTGGTACTCCTATTCTCACACGAAAGGACCTTTTCTTCGTTCAGCTTATGTTACACCAAAAAGGACTTCATCTAAACTAATTAAAACCTTAGGCCAGACCCATGCCAAGAATAGTTTGCCATTTTAATTACATTGGCAAGACACAGCAGCAAAGCATTTGCAGAACACACATAACTTGGAGCAAAAAACTGGTACCGGCTGTACCTCATCGCATCCCTCCCCCTCTGCTTTCAAGGGAGGAATGAGCATTGCTGTGCATCCAACAGCTTCTACACCGTGAGTTTTAACCAAGGGCTGCACAGAGACAGATCAGACCTCGCAATATCCCGAAACAAAAAGCCTAGGTCAGAAAGACGGTAGTGCAATTACACAACATCCATGTCAGGCTTCAGTTGCTACAACTGTACAGTCAAGCTAGGATTCCTGATAAAACAGCCTGATACAGCTCTAATATACTGAACCACTTTGTGCATCTTGTGAAGATAGCTGACATGCTTCCTGCCCTCTGCAGCAGAACACCACTCCAGGGAGAACACTGATGACATCTGAAATTGTATGTTCTACCAGAAACATGAATCTATGATGTGAACTTTTTATAGCAAGAGATGAAAGAAACCTTATTTTTCCTTATTTTGAAGACGGATCATTTAAATTTCCCTGCATGGCTTGCCAGTTCTTGAAAGCTTTTGTTACCAAGACTGTTTCTTCTTATTCTCTGTAAGCCTGATTCCTTGAAAGCCGACAGCTGGAACTGGTGGAGGGAAGTCAGAAGTGTAAAACGGTTCTTGTCAAGCAAATTACAGAAATGCCGTTCGTGCTTTTTTTTTTTTTTTTTTAATGACAAAGGATTGTAAAATACCAAACTGCTGCAAAACATTTTAATGAAAAGTGGCAACATAATAACATACTCTGGTAAATTAGGGCAGGATAGTAAGTGATTACACAAAAGTCCATTTGTGACAGAGACAGCAGGAGGGAGAAGTCTCCCTTGTCCAGTATTTCAAAAGCGCTAGTTTTGTACATGTTCACTGATACCATGATAACAGGGATTCTTTGATCTTCCCCTTTAAATATTTTTGTGGGTTTATTCTGAACTTGGTAAGAGGGGGAAATACCATTGTATGGAAGTAAAAAAGTTCTGAACTGTACAGTCATATCTTTCAAATATGGAAACATTTATGACAGTTCGTTCTTCAAGTGGTATTTTAAAAGGCTTTTTCTACTGTTTACCTAAAGTATCTATTTCTCATTCTCATAATACATGGAATCAAATCAAATCCAGACCCATTGAAAAAAGTTATATAAGCCTACAGGAAAACAAATACATTCTACTTAGCGGCTCAAACTGTATCCATACCTGTACCAGTGGGTTTGGATGCTCTTCCCTTAGGAACTGGCAGTAACAATAATTCCAAAGACTGTGGTGGAGTTGCTTTCTCTTGCTTCATCTCTGAAAGTTGTAGCGGATCCTCAGCAACCAGTGATTTTTTCTTCTCAGCCAATAGGGTGCCTGCAGCCCTTGCAGCAACCTCCTTGAGAAGGGCAGCTGAAGAGGTCATGGAAGCCAAAGAAAGGAAAGAACTAGCCGGAGGCGGGTGCTCCTGCCCAGGAGTCATGCTTCTTTCACTCACTTTCTTAGATAAAGCTGCTAGCGTGGAGCTAGCTGACTGAGAACTAAAAGGTGAGGAAAAGGATTCGAATCTTATAGTGTCTTCAGTCCTTGAAAGAGATTTGTCCTGCAGAACAGCATTGGCTGCAGCTTTCAGTTTCAGGATAGCTGAATCGGGGGACAAACCACAGGTGGTGGTTGAGTTTGGCAACCACTTACCTTGATTCCATATAAAGTGACTACTTGCATTGTATTGGTCACTTTGTTCCTGTTTCTCCGCAAGTTTTCTGGCAAGAACACTTAGCTGCTGGGCATGATGAGCAGGTGGAGAGAAGGAGAGATTTGAGCCAAGATTGACAGGGGACTCAACTCTGCCATTGACTGTAACAGCAGCATCCAGCTTGAGGGAGCCAGCCTCCAGTAGCCGCCTCAGGTTACTACTCAGTGGCTTATTTGGACCAGGAGGTTCTTCTTCGCACAGAGGTGACACATCAGGAGAAAGATGCTCTTTGCTCTGTAATGTCTCTCTCAGTGCCTCATTTTCAATGGATCCCAGTTCTGCTGCGTTGCTGCTAGGAGTTGCACTTCCCAAAGAAGTATCTGGGGAAGTGGACTGCTCTTGGAGTCTGTCCTCAAGAGACAACTTAAAGTTCTCCTGGACTTCTCCATATGATGCTTCTGAAGGAGTTTCTGAAGAATTTCCAAACCAGCGTTCTTCTTCACTGAGTTCACCTTCCACTTCTTCCTGTCTGGTACCATCTGTGCAGAACCAAGAACAACAGTATTATTGCCAAATCTGCGTAAAATAACTTCTTAGCATGAAGTATGCCTGACCTCTGTATGACCCTCCTGAATAGTCACCTAACATCTCCCTGAAGTGCATGGACTTGGCATCAGTCTAGATTGAGTGACACAGGAAAAAGCTTTTGGAAAATAAGTAAGTCTTTATTTGAAGACAAAATCATGACAAGCTTGTCATCTTTCAGTTAGCTAACTAAAACAGCTAAAACAATACAAATATACATAATATATATTCATATAGTCAAATACTTCATTATTAGTATAGTCTGTACACCTTGCAAAATGTTATGAACTCTGTGGTATACAGCAGGAATATAAGAGGCCCAGAAGTTACTGGATACTTGGTGTCTTCATACAGCTAGCACCAGCATGCCTTCAAAGGCACATCAGGTGTGTAGCTACTCAAAGCAGTTTCTTCCAGTGAATCAATCTCAGCCCAATCCTGCAGTGACCTCTATCTAAAATAAAATAGAATTTGTACCAATAACACGATTAATTCCTGAATAGCTGAAATGACTAATACACGAACGCAGCCTGAAGCCCTCATCTCTCCAACTACTTGGGAAAGGAATATCATAACACAAAAAACTAATCTTCGGGTTTTTTTCTTCTCATGTAGACACTACTTGCTTGTCATTTACTTTTCACTCTTCATTAATGTCAAAGTTTTAAAGATTGTCCTAAACTGAACTTAGTTTAGCTGAAAAAAAAAAAAAAATAGTTCTCAATGCAGTTAGTTACATTTTCTTCTCTCCAGTAACTGCAACCCATCTCTTCTCTCCTGAGACCTAACTGACTGTGACCCTGTGACCCTGAACTGCTCTTCTTCCTGATAGTATTCAAAGTCATACAGACCTGACCAAGACTTTTTTTTTTTTTTTTGCAGATGTTGCTGGCCCATCAGAACATAGTTAAGAACAGCAGCAATGCTAGAATTCAATTCATGTTATCTTCTCTTGCCAGATACCTTTCACATTTCTTTCTTTTAGACTCAATGTCCCAAGCTACAAAAGAATCTTTGTAATCATACTACAGCAAAACAAAAGGATTTAATACAAGCCTCCACTGACATTCTGGAAATAACCCTGCATGATATGTGCTGTATCTATGATCACGTATTATTCCCAGATTCCCTATTTAATTCCAGCAAATTACACAACTTGGAGAGAAGTTGATGAATAAAAACTTTGATTTATATTATTGCTCTGATTCAATGAATTCAAGGAGGAAAAACCCAGCCAAATGTATCATGAGTGCAGAGATACTAATATGCACTCTGAAAGCAAAGATTTTTTTTTTTTTAATGTTATACAGAATACAAGGAATAGTCTTTCACAGTAAGTTCATTTTACTCAAAACCCTTTGGAAAAAAAAATCACCAATGTTTTAAGAGCCCACAATAAAACCACTCTGTTACCTTAAATTAGTAATTAAAGCAGAAGAGAGCTAGCATCTTTCTTATTCAAAACAAACAAAAGCCAGGCATAACTAAAAGCATTTACCTAAAATTATTTTTATATTATCCAAGTTAACATCACAGACACAGCAAGATTAAAAATAACATGTGCATAAAAGCTAATACCATGCACATTCAAATAAAGAAGATAGATGCTGATCAGCTGAGTCAGCACTTATGCAGGTTAAAGGAGAACTGAGCATATTCCCTTTTCACTCCGTGAACATTAGAAAGTAACTTGGGGCATTATCTGTACAGTGGATGCACTCAGATGAGCAATCTGTCCACTCATCCCAGACCCAGGCAAGTTCTGGATTGGAAGCCAAAAAAGCATCTTACCGGTGCTTTGTCTGAACAGATACACCAAGAGCAGGGCACATCCTCTGGGACACAGCCTAGAGCTGACACCACTACACAGCTTCTGAGGCAGAGCTAGCCTGCATCCTACCACTTACATCCACATCTCTGCTTACATCTGTCTGTGTTCAAACAACCCTTCTCCCCTGCAAACTCTACTCTCTCTGTGCCTCTGCTTCCCATCCATAAATAGGGAGGGAGAGTTGCATTTCCCTTTACTCAGAAAGTTATAAAAAAATTACAGTTTGAGAGATATTTAAGTGTAAATGGTTACAAGAGGAAGTGGATTTCTGTTTTAGAGAAATCTCCAGCTTACTAAACCTTGAAATGTCTCTGTACCTTGCGATGTACCTCAATTTCTTAATGTTGATTATATGTTTCTTAGTTTAAAATACCAGTTAAATATCACCATTTTACAAATCTCTCCATCTTGTTCAACCCACTTGCACTGAATGTCCTACATGTATTTTCATCCCTCCTCTCTAAAGCTGCCATCTCAGGGAACACTCACAGTAGCTGAGAAATACACTGGTATTTTAGGTTGATGGTTAAGGATGGAGGGAAAGGAACTACACCTGCTATGGCATAGCTGCAATACAGCTTTCTTCAACAGTAACACAACCACACTACGTCTGGAACAAAAAAAAATAAAAAATAAAAAAATAAAAAAAAAAAGGTAGCAATAGCAGGACAGATAGGAACAGGGACTTCTTTCTTGCTTTTTCCAGACATGCACATTCCCCGTTGGTCCTGTCTATATGAAGGACCAACACTTTATTGACAAGGAGCAGCAGGAGTGCAGTGCTCTTCATTTAAAGGCTTTCTACCCAGTCCAGAATTTCCCTCCTCTTTGGGCAATGCAGTGAGAGCTCCCCCTCCTGTTGCCAATCTACCTGTACATCACTCAATTCTCCAAGCAGTCTCCATAACAAAGGGCAGATTTCCTTTGCAGTATCTGTTCCAAAAGCCAGGTGATTTTTTTTTTTTTCCACCAGTGCAGTTTCCTTCTGCACCCAGAACCAGACCTCCACCTGCTGACACAGTTCTAATTTTCCTCTTCCCAGTAATTCCCTCAGTTGCTGCAGCATCAAGTTCACTGTATTTTAAGGCTGTAAGGTTAACGCTGAAAAAGCCAACATCAGTGTCTTATGAGCTCAGTCAAGCCTCCTTTTAAACAGTAGTGAATTGGTTTTGAAGCATAACAGTGGAGCCTGGCAATTCCATTTCTAAGCAAAGTTGCCATTCAAGGCTTTCAGGGCAGGATTTTAATTCATACTGACTCGTGAGCCTGTGAGTTCGAACATGCTTGAAGCCCAGTCCACCATCTTTCCTATGATTTCAAATTAAATAAAACCTTCCCTCAGAATTCAGAGGGTTCACGAGACATCCAGACTAGGTTTGTCTGAAAGAGGAGCCAACCTCTATGTGTCCATCAAGAAACTTCAGCTGTATTTCACATTCGTGGCAGATGACATGTTTTTCCCTTCTCTCACAACACAGCTAAGGAGCTCCAGTGAGAAGTCCTTGAAAACTAGCAATACCACATTCAAATTTCTTCTCTTCACCATAAACATATTACAGAATTACTTATGAACATTAAGCTACTAGCATTTCATTTCTATGGCAGCCTGAAATGCTAAACACGGGTAAGAAACCACACCGAAGTCACAAAGCAGGAAAAGGTAACTTCAGAGTTAGGGGCAAATTCTCACTGACTTCATTTGGAACAAGATCTGGCTGGGAACGCCATCGGGGGGAAACTCTTCAGCAAGGCCTGTTGTGAAAGGACAAGAGGTAATGGTTTTAAAATAGAGGGTGGTAGATTCAGATTTGATATTAGGAAAAAAAAAAAATTAAAAAATTAGGAGGGTGGTGCAACACTGGAACAGGTTGCCCAGAGAGGTGGTAGATGCCCCATCCCTGGAAACATTCAAGGCCAGGCTGGATGAGGCTCTGAGCAACCTGATCTGGTTGGAGATGTCCCTGTTCCTTGCAGGGGCAAGGACTAGACGGCCTTTAAAGGTCCCTTCCAACCCAAATTGTTCTACGATTCTGTGAGTCTATCAACTTTCACTGAGCAAACGCTCATCAGATTGCCTCTTCTCAACATGACTGAAGAGTCAACACTTGTCATTGCTTCTCTTTCCTGATTTCCATAGCAGTGCTGGAATGAGAACTGCTTCCCAAACCATTTGCCACTGGCAGAAGCTAGTGGAAGTTATAGGCGTCCTGCCTGCTTTGGGACTACCCCATCACATGGCACCCAGGAGCCTCACACAAGTACTTCCCAGTCCTGTCCAGTGATGACAAAAGGCACAAAAATACTGTTGGGCGACTGCTGCTACTGATGTAGCCCAATATCAGTCTCTGACAAAGCCACAAATGTGTGCAGAAACACTCTGAAAAAGTGCCAGTTTCCCACACTTGCCCACTCATCTGCTTGTTTCCAAATACATAAAAGTTCTGTTTCCTTTTGATCCCGAAGTATGTTATTTCACTTGATCTGCCCTTTTACTTACAGTAGTGATTAGAATTTGGTGCTGATATCAACAGAAACGTAAATATTAACTTGCCCAGACTACTTATATCTGAAAATTGGAAAGGATAAACCTTTTTGTCAATTTATATACTGAGCCATCCAATTCAAATGTTGGAAACTTTACCTGCACCCAACATAATGTACACACGCTATTCCTGAAAGCAGCAGGTGTGAGATGCTCCACAGTTCCACTTTGTAGGACTTGGAGAGGAGAAATACAAATGTAGCAGGCTAGATCCAGGAACTCTCCATGAGCACATGGAAAAGGGAATTGCCAAGTTGTGGCACTGAGTGACAGACATGGGCAGTGAAAACATCACTGAAAGAACACCATGTGGACCACCAGAAAGTATCTGAGAAGAGGCTGCAGCTAAGGGATTCGCCCCAAAGAGACTGAATTTTCATGCTAAGAGGGACAAAATTTCACTTTAATCATTCAGTGCAATGAGTAAATTAAAGAACTTCAACACAGAATTAACATTGCAAATCTATATGCTACAGTGAACTGAAACATACAGAAACTGTAACTATGGTATTACAGAATGAAAGTTACAACAAATGTAAAAGTAGATAGAAGTCAAATAATTTCAAATAAATGTGCATAGAAAAATTGCTGATGAGATAAATTAGGTAAGATTGTCCTAACTTCAGCAGTTAACATTTGAAGAAAAATCTGGGAATCTACAGGAGCAGGATTTAAAGGGACACGAGAGCCAAACCTTGCTTTCATTATCTTGATATCAACTGTCTAGATCTATATAAGGATTCCAGACATGATCATTCAAGTTTGTGCCAATCTACATAATGTTATAATTTGCATTTGTTGGCTATTTTGCACCTAGGTCATCTTCCTAATTTGTTGCCCCAACAGCTTATCTTGTTCTACCTCTAACACTTATCATAAACCATTATCTGTATTATCTTATACTACATACTATACCTAGGCCTACTGAAAGAGCTAGGATTAAGTGATAGTTTTACACCAGGGAACTGAGGAGCTCTGCAAAGATACCTAAAGAATTTAAAAGGACACATTAAACTTAAATGAATCGGTAAGGCATCCATAAGGAGTTTGGAGGAAACATAGACCGACTCAGATGAGCAACCAGTTTAAAGGTCAAGCAAATAGGCAGATGCATCAAAAATAAGGCAGAGATAACACCTAAGCAACCTAGAAGTTAGCCTTCTGTGATTTTATCAAGAATATCAAGAAAATTGGAGTGACTGAAGAAAAGCAGCAGCTGACAACCAAGAAGGCAAGGACAACTGTAAAGGCATTTACCTAGTTATGGACAACAAAGAGGTAAGATCAACAGTAAACTCGTGTGCTCATAATTTGGCCTCCAGGATGGTTTCCCATGTCCTACCCTCTCCTGTCTGCTTTCTTAGAACCCTCAAACAAGGATAGCCATAGGCCAAAAACTCATTCTTCTGGAAGTGCATTTCAGAATACCCTCTCTGTACAGGCCCTGCAACCCCGGTTCCCTATGACTGTTACCATCTGCATCACACCCAAATAAGAGGAGTTTCCCATCACATGATGGCTGCACGTTCAAGAAGGGAACACAGGCCCACGATGTCTCCATCCTAGCTCTGCGACAGTCAGCCTATTTACACTCTTTAGAATTGGAATACAGAAGGATTCTCACTTCCTTCAGCCAAACCCAATGAGTACCACTGGCATGGAAGCCTTGAAATTGGCCAGAAACTGGTTGCTACCAGGCAGAACAGTTTTAGTAGGACAAGGAAAACAGAAGCCATACTGGAGAAACTCCAGGATGAAATTAGAGTCCTAACTGCAAACAGCACATTCAGTGAGAACTATCAGCCAGAAAAGCATCACGTCAGAATTTAGTGTAGGCCAGATAATACAGAGTAGAAAAGAAAAGAGCTAACGACTAAAAATAGTAGATAGCTTTAGGTAAACTACGTTACCCATGTAAGTGTATCATTTTAGCAAAGGTAAAATTCATATTGTCTCTGGGTGTCAGCTTCACATAAACCCTTGCTGACTTCACAACCAGGTACTATAGAAAGCAGCATGCAGAGGCCTAAAAATGGCAGTCATATCTGGAGGTCTATTCTGTGGTATCCTACATAAATTGCTCAGTCTAGCTGACTACAAATTATCCTTTTTTTTTTTATTCAGACCTGTTTTTAAGCATTTCAAACAAAACAAGCAAAAAAGAGTTAATATCATTTCTTTGGGCTGAATAACCTTTATGGGTCCCCACACCCACCAGACCATGTGGATGTGCGTGCTGTAGGACTGCCTCAGAGAAGCTGGGCCCACTGTGCCCTGACATCCCATGGACTCCACCTCAGAAAAGCACTGATCAGACCACATCTGATCAGACTATAGATCCAGAGCTGCAGCTATGTTGATTTTCCCATGGGAATGCTTGCAAGAAAATAATGATTTTAATAAAGACACAAAGAGCTGCCTTAACTCCTTTTATTATATCAACAGCAGCAAATAAAACCTAACAAGTCACAGTTACATAAAGTGTCACATGCTAGAGTGCCCTCAGTCCCCCATTTTCCCTTCATAATTTCAGTGACCTATAATAGGTAAGCAGCACAGGAAGTCACTGTCCTCTTTCAATGGAATTTCTGGCTCGCTCACTTATCAACAGGATGATTATTCAACTCTTGACCTCATCACAAAATGGTTTAGCACTGTTGCTGGTGCACGAACCAAATTTCTCTACTGCAGGCTGACCTAGAGAGAGCAGTACAGCTGCAAGAACTACTGCCAAAAAGCCATAGCTCTTCTGTTCTGTTCTTCTCCCCTGTGTTTAAGATGTGTGAAAATGCTCACACAATTAAACAGGGAAAGAAGCCCTAGGTAGGATTCTGTATTTCATCTCCACATCTTCTAAAATAATGATTGTCCTAACTGGAGGGAAGGAGGAAAGGGGAAAAGAAAGGCACAGCTTTTAAAGACAAGGCATATATCCTCTATTTTTATCCCTAACTTAAAGCAACTTTGAAAAAATCCACTTTTAAGAAAACCCCAGAATATTCACCTAGCAATTTCTCTAGTACTGTTTTTTTAAAAAAGGGCTTCAAGAGAAATAAGATTAGAGAAAGTTAATTACCTTGCAGTAACTGGAACTCTTCAACATGCTTTGCCCATATGCACAAACAACTGTGAATTTGCAGAACCACCATGCATTCAAGGTTTGACAACTGCTAGACAACCACAGAAGGTCAAAATGCACGTACAGCACCTCAGTTTCCTCTCAAAGGCAGAATCCAGGTGTGATGGACTCTTCCAAGGAAGAAGGGAAGCAGGATGGATTACTGGAAAAGCTTGTCACAGATAAAATAAGACTGCCTTTATTTCCTTTCCTTCAAAGGAGAAGAATGTTGTGGTAGATGGGAAATAGACAGTGGCCATTTACTTTCAGCCACAAGCCCCAGAACAAATGTGTCAAGGGGGTTTCATTACCTGCCAAAAAAATCCTCCTTTTACTAGCTAAGTATCCATGGAAAAGGACAGAAATAAATGATTTCTCCTGAGGTAAGCTGTCACTACTTGATGAAGGTTCTCGGGGCTGTTGACAAACCACAAGGTAGGACCTTATAGTGACAACAAGTCTGATCTCCAAAACAAGTTCTTCAAAAACATAACCCCTAGTATAATGCATGTTTGACATCTTGCCTCCAAGAAAGATTAATTATTCTTCTGCTCTAGGCAAGATGTTATAGTTAGTAGCTGTGGGATCAGTGTTTGAGGAGTGTTGCTTCCACTGGGACTCAGATTTAAGCACCAAATGAACAGGCATTGCCTTAGAATGCAGTGACTTTAATAGTCACACTATTAAGGTGACAAAAGCTCAAGACTGACAGAAGTGGTGGTCCTGTGCCACTTCTTACATTTGCTTTGTTTGACAGCTTGGTGAGTCAATTTCAACTCACTAATCTGGCAGGAAAGTACTCACTCTGCCAAGAAATCAGAACAAAACTGATACAAAGGATGCAGGAATGGGGAAACAGGAGAAGGAGTCAACAATCCGAGACACCCATCTCAGGAGGTCTTTTGGGGTGCAAAGCATATCACATATTGTCAATGCAGAACACCAGAGGATTCTCCCTCCCATCCCAAACCTCAACAACGTACTACACCTCTCAGGGAAAAGCTGGCCTGCGCAGTCAGGATCGCCACAGCAGTCAATATCATGTAGGCTGCTTCAGAAGACTTATCTGAGACATCTACAGCTGGGCTGGCCACCACAGACTCTTCTGATACTAATTAAAGAACTCTTCTCTAGAATTTGTTGGCAGCATCTTCCTGGGTGAAGAAGAGTCCTACAGAACCACAAACAACACCTTAACAGCAAGGCCCAGTAATCAGCAACCTTGAAAAGTAGGTGGGCAGAGCAGTATGTCTTATAGTGTAATATTTACGTATAACAACGTTACACAAATATGTACATGTGTGCAATAATACATGTATAATACTTGTCTCACTACAATTTAGAATTACTTTGTTCTAGCTGAATTTTGCCACCATTTGGGGCCCAGTGAGCTGAAGTACTTGAGGTGTGTGCATGAAACAGAACAGAACACACATGGCCTTAAAGGAGGGGAATATTTTAGACCATTTCTCAAGTGGTACACCACAAAAGAACATCCTACACAAAAAGCTTTCATCACAGAATCTTAAGGTTGAAAGAGACCTCCAAGATCATCAAGTCCAACTGTCAACCTAACACCACCATGCCTACTAAACCATGTCCTGAAGTGCCATGTCTACATGTTCTTTGAACACCTCCAGGGATGGTGACGCCACCACTTCCTTAGGCAGCCTGTTCCAGTGCCTGACCACTCTTTCAGTAAAGAAATGTTTCCTAATATCCAACCTAAACCTCCCCTGCCACAACTTGAGGCCATTTCCTCTTATCCTATCACTAGCTTCTCAGGAGATGAGACCAATGCCTGCCTCCCTACAACCTCCTTTCAGGTAGTTGTAGAGAGCAATGAGGTCTCCTCTCAGCCTCCTCCAGATTAAACAATCCCAGTTCCCTCAGCTGCTCCTCATAAGACTTGTGCTCCAGACCCCTCACCAGCTTCATTGCCCTTCTCCAGGCACACTCAAGCAACTCAAGATCATTCTGGTACTGAGGGGCCCAAAACTGCACACCACATTCAAGGTGCGGCCCCACCAGTGCCGAGCATGGGGGCACAATCAGTTCCCTACTCATGCTGACCACACTGTTCCTGACGCAAGCCAGAATGCTGCTGGCTTTCTTGGCCACCTGGGCACACTGCTGGTTCATGTTCAGCCTGCTGTCTACCAGCACCTCCAGGTCTCTTTCTGACAAAGTGACTTGACCAACACCTAGAATTCCTGGTGAGAAAGTAGACAAGGACAGTCGATATTTATGATTGAGCTTTTCAGAAGAAATAAATATTTCTGAAGTCAGCTTACGCTACAAAGGCTGGCTAGTAGCCCCAAGACAGATTCATAAAGCACATAAACTGTCAGTATAACAACAGAAAATCACGTTCCTTACAAAACAGATTTTATGGTACTGACTTTCTTCTTGTAACACTTTTGCAGAGACCAAGCAGAATACCACAGCCAGTTTTATTGGAAGTTTCTTCCACAGGCCCTCACGAACGTCTTATAATAACCTACCGTTAAATTTGGGCACACCTTTCATACAACACAAGACAGTGATCAGACTGATTTATACACTAAAGGAGTATGGCCAACTGAAGACCTGAAGCCTGTACATTAACATATCAAAGGAATATACCTCTTTCGCCTCATGAAAGCAGAGAGTATGATAAACCATTTGCTATAAAACCAAACACTTCTTTAGGCAGCAACTTCTGAGCCATATTGAAGCCCCTTATCAGTAATTTCAGGCTTCCCTGGGTCTTTTAAAACCAGCTATGATAGCAGATTAAGACTCTGATAGAGCATTACAAATTTGAGGACAAACTAAGTAGGTGGGAGATCAACTGTTATTCCCACAGCTCTATTTGAAATGGGAATCAGCTTTAACAATCTTTGATGGTTTAAGTGGTCCATGAGCAAGTCTACCCAGAGAGATTCCCTGCACCTGCAGTGGTAGTGCATCACCTTCATCAGGGCGCATTTACCATTGTGGGCTCACTTACATGTTAAGTTCAGTACAGTGATTAGAAATTCTACCTTTTCTTCATTATAAGGAAGTTTTAAAACTCATTAAAATTATTCCTAGTCAGCCAAAATTCACTTTACTTGCTCATTTGGTTTGCTCTAGATAGATGTCTATGGCAAAAGGCTGCTGCAGTGAGAAAGCATCAAATACCAAAAGATAATAGGGATGCTGACGCTTCCAAAATGAGAAGAGTTAAACATTATCCTCAAGACTTCTATTATCCTTAGCATACAGAGTCAAGACCTATCATCTCAGCCTGCTTCATAAAGGAGGGGAAATATTTGAAGATTTCCCACCACGGGGCTTCATTAGAAGTGAAACTCCAAGCAATTCTATGAATTTGGAAAAGCTAGCTACAACCAGAAGATCTCTAAATAAGGGAACTTAGTTTCCACTCCAGATCAAATTGTTGTTGGAGATAATCACATGAATGCCAATGGTCAATACAGGAATCCATAATATTTTAAAGCTATCCTTGAACGACAATGAACTCCAGGAACGAGAAGGGATTTTATTCCTTTGGCAGGTCATTAATGAAATTTTCTTTGAAAAGTTGCTTACAGAACACAGAACTATTGTCTCCATTAGGAAATTCTAAGCAGAAACACAAAACTACCTTATCTTAAACACAGTGTATCTGCAAACCAGAGGCTCAGTTACTCATTTCCAAATGGCTACTTGCTTTGTAGTAGTTCAATTCTAGGTCAGCCTTCTATTGTCTATTTGAGGTAGAAGACACAAAAATATAGATTTTTTTTTTTTTCTTGATGAGATCTCAGGCTGCAATTATCCCTGACTTACAGAAGAAAAAGAGATAGAAGGAAGAAAAACCATAGTCAGACTAGACAATCACTACGAGCTCAAGCAGTGAAATAATGCATCGCTCTCAATCTATCACCATACAGTTCTGTTTAGGTGTTATGGAAGACAAGATCCATTCACTTGGACAATTCTGCTTGAGAAAATGTAAAGATCATATTATGTTATTAAAATATCTAAAAGAAAAAAAAAAGTAGAATAACAACCTCAGTTCTTCATACCTTTCATCTCTTCAAAGGCAATGGATTTCAAGAAAGGAGGTGGGCACATATGAATGATCATGGAACTAGACAAAAACTTGACCTATGACCTGGAACAAAAGGCTCAGAAATAAAGGAAATGTATCCATTTTCAGAGAGGTAAGCCTCTGCCTTGAACAGCTCAAGACTAGCAGAATTTCTTTCTGCATACCCTACAATGCATTTTGGTGCTATGATGATCAGTCTCCAAGACAAAGACTAAGCCTAAGACATAGTTTAGAGAATCTCTCTGCTGACTGGATGACTCAAGGCATTTTAAAGTGATTATATTCTTCTTGGCTGTCAGTGGTATCCACAAGGCTTCAGCAAACACCAGAAGAAAATTGGGAGAAGCACACTTAATGGTACCACAGCTACATAGTAAGCACTTACCAAGAAAAGAAGTCTCCATAGCACAACTGAAGTAAGGCATTAAGTATGAATAGTACAGCTTCATATTTTCACATTTTGTATGATCTAGGTGCACAAAAAGGCAGGAAAGCAAGTTACCAAGTTAACTTGGTAACAAATAAAATTGGTGGTCCACTTTATTTTGCATAACTATGTTCTCTGGTTTTGAGCTACACCTATAAACTGCCTGCTCTTACTCTTATATTAGATAACAATTCATCTTAATTAAGGCCTGCACCTGACCTGCCACCTCCCCAGCACTGGCTGCAGTGACAGCTGTCTCAACTCTTTACTGCGACACGATGCGTCTTCATTGCCTGAAATGCACGGCAAGCCTCAGCACAGTCACAACCCCAGCAGTGAAAAGTAGGCACAAGAATCCTCACGTGTTCCTCGCAATTTACAGCGGCCAAGAATAAAGTGATCTGTTTATGTTATAGATTATTATAACATGGATTTACCCTCAGTACGCGCAACTCATTTTAGCGTGGCTAGTCATTTAAAACTGACAGGGTCACCACAGCAACATGATTTTTGTCACCCTTACAGTTGGAAAGGAAGCAGATGAGAAGTTGCAAGTGTCTTTTCAGCTGGCAAAAGGGGCTGACTAAAGTGAGAAAAGTGTTCAAACATGCCACTTTGTTGCATACAAACAATTTACAATGAAAATAAATAACTCCACGATCACAATTGTAATGTAGCATTATGGCCTGGGAATGGCCGTAAGTTTACAAAGAGTAAAGTTTACGTTACCTGAAAAACTAGAATTGGTAGAAAAGGTCCAGGAAAAAGCCATAAATCACCTATGCTCTGAGCTGTGCAGGTCAATTCCAAACTTTTCTAAGGGACAAACCATTGACCAAAAGGCTAATTGAGGCACCAAAACCACACCGGCTGATTACCTGCTCCTTCACCCATTCCCATGAGGAGTTGCCCTCATGTGTTGTGCACATCATATAGGATTGTGCCCTTAAGCAATCCAGAGTAAATTTACCATAGCTACCATGATGTACCAGAAAAAAATTGTCTGCTAAGGTTGATAAATCAGTCAATTACCTGCTTCCTTGACTTTTATTCTTGTATAAATGTTTTCATCCTTACATTACCAGTATCAGTACCTAGGAGAAGATGATCTGTACATTGCCAAACCCAACTATTTAAGTTACTAGCAAATCCTTAATTACTATAAACAAGATTACAGCAGGCTTATTTAAAAAATATTTCTAAACACCAAAGCAATAGCTCCAGAAAATAAAGCTCCCTTGCTGTCATTATTTGAGGCTGCTGTCTTCACGTTTACTCTTGCTCTGTGCACGACGCTCAGTGCTCCCTCAGCCCACTTGAACGCCACAGCAAAAGCACGTGTTGTCTTTCCATCGATATGCTCCGCATGGCTGAGCATATACACAGGGTGTGAAGCTCCCAGTCTCCCCTCAGCTCCTCCTATGAAGTCCAAACCACCTTCCTCCCCAGGCCACACACTTCCCTCCTACTATAAAATAGGAAGAAACCATTAACATACAGAGGAAGGTAAAGACAAGCAAATACTACGGAAGCACTGCAGTTACTGACTTCATCTTCAAGGCAGAGACGCTTTAGTGCCCTTGGTGGGAATCTAAAGAACAGTCCAACCTTCACAGATGCCAGGAGAGTATGGGAAAATCACAGAAGGCCATCATCCTTGCCAGCAAGCTGGTTTGGTCTCAAAATTGAATAGTAAATCTATGGCAAGGTAGATGAGCATCATCTTAGGTATAATTTCCCTTTCCACACTTTCTCTCTCACTGGCAATAGCAAGAGATTTCCAGAAAAGGAGAGCAGAAAATACCCAACTAATGACACAGAAGCTGAAACCAAAAGGATAACGATACATCACACTTCTTCCTCTCCACGTAGAAGCTATTAAATACAAAGAGTTGTGCAACAGATCTGGTTTCCTGTATCTCTTCAAAGGCATAGTCACATTTTGGAATTGAGAAGCAGAGAACTCCCACTAGGGTTTGTACAGGAACAGACTAATGTAAGCCCAGCATAGCTTCAATACTGGAAGAAAGCTCTTCAGGTTTCAGCAACACTATAAAAACATACAGGAACATCCAGAACATATCTAGTCATTTCAAGGGCATGTTTTTCATCTTTTTCCCCACCTACCTCTGTTCATCTGAGGGACAACTGCTCTACAGATGCACAAGCTCAACCATGGTTACACCTGGGGTTCCCTGAGAAACTGCCAAGTGCATCTTTCCCATGAGACATCTCATTAGAATACAGGCTCTCCTTCGGGCTGAAACTATCTTTCTGTTGGGTCACATGTGCCTAGGCTTGTACTCCTATGCACTACACAAAAATAACAAAGAAGGAAACAATATTTCTTCATCTGTCATGAGAGCACTTTCTTGAGAGGACTTTCTGATGTCTAATCACAACCAGAGAAAACAGAAGTCCAGGAGACACTCAGCCGAAAGAATAATCAGAAGTCCTACAGAAGAACGTGGTATTTCTGATCTGCCTTCTCCAAGACTACAGGCTCCAGTTTCCCAAACCAGGCCAACAACGTTGGGGATAGTATAAATGGCAACCTTCACTTTTCCTCTTCTCTCCAATGGATTAAAGGCATGCTGTGTCTTCTCCTGAACCAGTTCCAAATAACTTCTCATTCTATTAACTTCTGAAACTGCCAGTAGTCTTCAGGGAGTGACACTGATAAAGTAGTGCTATTACCAAAATGAAAAATGGGTATTTCTCTACTTTCCTACATTTCCTCACCAATCTTCTCCAGTTGGTCTACAAAACTTACCGTACATATTGACTGGCAAAAGGTGAAAAAAAAAGAAAAGAATTATCAGTGACAGAAGCAGTGATCATATCACAAATGGTTTTGGAGAAAGATAAAAAGGAAGAAAACTAAGTTCTCATTAGTTTGTTAGTGCTACACAAGGATTAAAGTTGAAACAAACAAACAAACAAACAAACAAAAAAAGCTGTCTGTGAAGCTCTCCCAATAGGTATGAAGAATCTCTGAAGAGAACTTCCTGTTGAGCCATGGGAAAAAAAGAAAAAACAAGAACTCAAAAAGCTGGAGATTTCAAGTCTATAAACTGTCCTGCCTAACCTCCAAAAATCCCCACAAACATCATACAACCCCAACCCCGCTGTCATTGCAATCTAGAACTCTCGGACCCAAAAAAAAAAAAAAAACATTCCAAGGAACACAATTTTAACTTACAGCAACCAGTAAAATAGCAAGAGAAAAATTCTGGCTTGCCAAAGGGAGGTTTTCATCTCCTGAGCACAAAGTTAACCCAGCTAGCTTCTAAGGAAGGAAGAAGAACACAGCCTATCTCTTTATTGCTGCAGGAGGCTGGCTGGCTGCTCTTCATATAAAGGACACATTGGAGTTTGAAAACTGTCAAATAAGTGGTTGCATTTGCCTGCCTATATACTGTTGTACATTGACCTATGCTTGCTTTGACTTTTTTGGTCAGCTCATTATTTCCTTCTCTGAGTATGAATAAGACATCTCAACTTCCCAACAGCCCCAGTGGCATTCTGGCAAAAGCAATTCATTCCACTCGATTCAGAAGAACCACTACCGCTACGTAGTCAATAATCCAGACACTTCTGTTCAGTTTACGCGTAGGGCCAGGTTCTCTCCTGTGTGACATGAGAATATTTGGCAAAGGAGGAACACAACATGAGCCTTTACAGCACTCCGATTCTCCCTTGTGTTTTCTAACCTAGACTCAGCCTGGAGACTGACTTACCAACAGCAGCTGGAAATGGCTGTTAACTAGCAGTAAGTAGATCTGACTGTGTTCCAGCTGTGGCTTCATCTCTGACCGACAGTCTATTTTAAGTCATAGTGATATGAAAATGTATGAAATAACAGCATTATTCCTTTCCTAGGGACATCCCCATGCAATGAGAATCCCTGTCTGGAAAGGCCAAGGCAACTTCCATAACATTTGCATCACCCCACCAGCACAAGGGAGATCAGAGGACGGCTGCAAAGCTGGCCCGTTGCTGATAATAAATATTAAGTCCTAGTTTAAAAATAACGTTAAGTGGAACTCAGTGAAGTCATCTTAAATTATTCTAAATATTGAAGTTGGAAAGGTAGTGACAGCAAATACCGTGAACTTTCTTTCCCTTTTATTAAAATACAGAAAGAGAAAACCCCACACTAACCACTCAAAACACTGACTCTTAGAAAAGACTTTTAAAATATATGGAATGTTGCCTTAGAATACATTTGCAAAGGTTGTTCCAGTGATCAATACAGTAAAAGAAACAATAAAATCAACTAGAAGCCTCTATGTCACCTTAATATGTAGGCTCCAATAAACAAAACGCGGGAAGCCTCAGATCAAGCTGCTACAGTGCCTTTCATTATCCCTGTTGTGTTTACACCCTCTATCAAGGGGTCACAAGATGAAGGGAGGAGCTCACAAATGTGTGGCAATATTCAGCCATAGGTGACATCAGAGCAGCGTACCTGTTTTAACAAAGATCGCCTTTGGTTTTGGCTAGCTTCTGTTTATTTTTGCTATACGCAGCTTCTCCTGCTCTATTTTTGGTAAATAACGTGCTCCTGATTTACCATTTTGCTCCGCCCCATTACTCACCTGAGGTGCTTTATTCACATTAGCTTTCTGACTCGTTTGGAAACAAAAGGTTTAGGTTTCAGATGCTGAAATTATTCCTTCCTGTAAGTGTCACAGGCATCTAGTTCCCTATAATTTATTTTTTTTCCCCTCTTTCTCAAAGTCAGATTAAAACATGGCAAATTATATTCTCAATGTTTCTAATTCCTCCCACAAGGATGATATTATGGTAACATATCTAAGGGAAGCTTCAAGAAGTGTTTGTTTTGTCGTGCTGTGTTTGCTACCAAAGACAGCTGCTTTCTCTGTCCCTGAGAGGATTGCTTGGGGTTAATAAGCAAAGCCAAAGAAGAGAGGATGAGGAAGCTACTCGTAGCGGTAGGCGCACACACAGAAGCAGATCTTTCCATGTGGAATAGGCACTCCTCACTCCTAGACACGCTGCCTCAGCTTTCAACCTTAAGAGAAGTCAGAGGTCACATAATTAATGTGCAAGCACTGAATAAAAAGTGGACATTCCTCAAGCCTTATCTTATTTTAAAGAGATTTAGGATTCTGTGCCAAGCTCCTGGTACAAGAAACTAATGCTATGGCTACTTAGAGCACAGACACAGCATAAATAGCAGCAACCCATTTCTACAATCTGCCTAAAAATCCACCTAAAATTCAGATGCAGAGGAACAGCTAGCAGCAAAGGGGAAGTTTCACGTTCACGTCCATTCCATTGCTGGCTTTTCTGCTGAACAAACAAACAAGTGTGCCAATGGCAGTGGTATTTAATTTTATTTTTTCAAAGGCATTTCTTGGCTGAAAACTCTGTGGGCTTTACCAACACTTTTTATGCAGGCCAGTAAATGCCTTCAAAGACAAGTCTGATTCTCATGAGAGTATGTCTATACTAAATAACGCAGCGCTACGTAGCGATATCTGAGCCAGTTTGAGTATACCCACAAGTATTACAGCTGAATTAACCTGGGTAGACTGCTGTGATAACTGTCTCCCGTACACGAGGTAGCTTATTTAGAGCTTGCTTTGTTATCTCAACGTGGCACAGCACTGTGCAGGAAGACAATAGAAACAATTACGGTGAAGTCTATTTAAACCTTATGGGCAATGTAACAGTACCTCAAGGTGGGCAGAAGAGCCCCCTTCAGAGTTATTTGCTGTGCAAAGAGCTCTCCCTTCGGCAACGCAGAATTGACAAAAGGATTGTGTCAGCCCTTCCTTCGCAGAGCGAGGAGCAGGGTGAGGGCCCAGGGGCAACAGAAATTAGAGCAGATCTAGGCTATTATGCTTACATTGGTGCCTGAGAAGGGCTCTTCATGGGCTCAACGTGCCAGAAATACAGAGGTAGATGTTACATGGCTTCACTAAGGGCAAATTGTGCCTGACTAATATGGTGGCCTCCTAAGACAGGATTACAGCACTGGTGGATAAGCGAAGAGCAACTGACGTCATCTACCTGGACTTGTGCAAAGCATTTGACACTGTCCCGCACAACATCCTTGTCTCTAAACTGGAGAGACATGGATTTGATAGATGGACCACTCGGTGGATGAGAACTGGCTGGACAGTTGCCCTCAAAGAGTTGTGGTCAACAGCTCAATGTCCATGTGGACACCAGTGACAAGTGGCAGGTGGACACCAGTTCCTCAGGGGTCAGTATCAGGACCAGCGCTAACATCTTTGTCAGCAATGTGAACAGTGGGACAGAGCGCACCCTCAGCAAGATCGCCAATGACACCAAGCTGTGTGGTGCCATCCAGAGGGACTCAGACAGGCTGGAGAGGTGGGCCCGTGAGAACTTCATGAAGTTCAACAAGGCCAAGTGCAAAGTCCTGCACATGGGTCGGGGCAATTCCAAGCATAAATACAGGGTGGGGGGAGAATGGATTGAGAGCAGCCCTGAGGAGAAGGACTTGGGTGTGATAGTGGATGAGAAGCTCAACATGAGCTGGTAGGCCAGAAGGCCAACCGCATCCTGGGCTGCATCAAAAGCAGTGTGGCCAGCACGTCAAGGGAGGTGATTCGGCCCCTCTGCCCTCATAAGGCCCCATCTGGAGTACTGTGTCCCCAACTTAAGAAGGACACAGACCTGTTGCAGCAGGTCCAGAGGAGGACCACAAAGATGATCAGAGGGCTGGAGCACCTCTCCTCACAAACAGAGGCTGAGAGAGTTGGGGCTGTTCAGCCTGGAGAAGAGAAGGCTCTGGGGAGCCCTTATTGCACCCTGCCAGTGCCTAAAGGCAGCCTACAAGAAAGATGGAGAGGGATTTTTGACAAGGACATGTAGTGATAAGATGGGGAGGAATGGCTTTAAACTGGAAGAGGGTAGGTTTAGATTAGATAGAAAGAAGAAATTCTTCACTGTGAGGGTGATGAGGCACTGGAACAGGTTGCCCAGAGAAGCTGTGGATGCCCCCTCCCTGGAAGAGTTCTAGGCCAGGTTGGACAAGGCTTTGAGCAACCTGGGCTAGTGGAAGATGTCCCTGCCCAGGGCAGGGAGGTTGGAACTAGATGATCTTTAAGGTCCCTTCCAGCCCAAACCATTCTATGATTCTAGATAAGAGGAAGTTCCGCTCCAAACACCGAAAAAGAAATGGGTCCTCAGTCACTAGCTGCCAGGTCTAGTTTTGGCATAGTGCTCTATAAGGTGAGACACTGGCTGTGCTTCAGGAAAGCAAGCGAACACAAACAGCACCAGCTGCTATCTAACTCCACTGGCCTGCAACCCTCTCTGTTCCTTTCCTACTTTTCACTGCACGATCATCTAGCCGTGGAAAATCTGTTCTTTTCATTTTTGAGATTTTATTTTTTTTAGATAAGTAATTATTTGTACTACTACACAACTCAAAGTGAAGTCTACAGGCAGTCTGCAAAGAACTTGTGTTCATTAATAAAGTCACACATGGGGATCACTCATTAATCTAAATACACACTTTTTAAAGCCATCAATTCTTTAAATGCATTTTTCTAAAAGTTCCTTGCCATTCAAGAATTCACCAGAATTCTCATTTTTGCCCTGATACAGCATCTTACGAATTTTAACAGGCACCAAGATCCAGGGCACATCCAAAACATTCACTTAAAATAGGAAGTTGTAATTTTAAAGTAAGCTTGTGCCAAATCTTCTCCCTTATAGAAACTTTCAGATAAAACTTAAGACCATACAGGGAAGAGTCCTCTGTACCTGTATAGGAAGGCCTGCAATAGAGGAAAAACCCATCCAACCAGCAAGCCTCAGATGAGGGCCAGCAGAGCTATAAAGCCTTCTCGAGGAAGGGAATCCCTAGAGGTAGGATCAGGCAGAATTCTAAGAGATTATGACAGTAGCTTGCTTTGAGTGGCTTCAAAATTTTTATTTCTACTCTACCAAGAGAGCATCCCAAACAAAAGAATCAGAACGGTGCAGATGTTTGGAACCTGATTTGCTTTCTGAAACTGCTGATTAAACCATTCATTACAAGACCTCTACTACTCAGTAACCTTTTCTTTTTCAACGCAGTTTATTCCAAACAGCAGCTAAATCATCAGTCTTGCATAAAAACTTTTCTCTCTTGGTCTACTGTACTATCAGCACTAGTCTTTCATTCCCCTCAGCTTCCATCCCCACTGCCTGAGTACCAAAAAGAATGAGAGAAAGGACTATTCACGCAGCCCAGTTTTTCTCTCCTGACTGCATGTTTCTCAAAAAAATTCCCCATAACTCTTTCATGATTCAAAATTAATTAAACTTGGACTTTGTGTGAATTCTTAACCTGCAAAACTGAACAGGCTTGTCTTAGCATTAGGCTTAACATGGGATTCTACTACTCAGTGTAATTATACCACAAGTAGGAAATCCCTTGAAAGGGAGGAGAAACTAAGGCACAGAGCTAACTACTAAGCTGACAGGTTCAGACTGAGCATTCCAAATATTTGGAGTCTAGACCAAAAAGGATACCAGCCTGTAAATGCTACTGAAGGTACATGAGGAAGACAGAAATTGGCTTTGGGAGTGTAATGCTTCCATAAACATCACCCTAAGTTAGCCTGTGAAAAAGAAAAACTAAAAGATAGGCTCTCATGTGAGCTTATGGATACAGTTGCTGAATCCTTCTTTAAAGTAGGCACAATGCAGTGTGTATGTACAGAACTAATGCTGATTGTTCCCTGCAGCGTGCATCCTTTCAAGTGAAGTGTGGGTCAAGTTTAAGTTTTATTATCTAACTACATTAAAAAAAAAAAAAAAAAATCCTTGGGGAAAGGGATATTATTCACCTTTCTGAGTTTTTTTTTCTTTCTCCTTTCCTTCAGCCGATATAATTTATTATTCTGCAAAGAAAACCTTTTTTTTAAAGTGGAATAAAGATTAAAAGTTTTACTTTGAGGGGGCAGAAGGAGAGAGGAAGAGAATTCCCCCCATCTCCTTGAAAACTGGATTCTATTATATGCTGCTAGTTACTTTGTGGTCCAGATTTTTTGCATATTATTCTTGTTGTAAAGCACATGATACTTTAGCCTCCATACATCCTGAAGGGTTTTGTATACATAAACCTAAATGACACAAATCATGTACCATGAATGGCAAACTAGGCAACAAAAAAAAACCAAAAAAAAACCCCAGAAAAAAGGACAAAACATTATTTAGAAGATACACTCTTCAAGCATGACACTGGAGTAGCTTAACAGCTGTAGGAGTAAAAGGATTCCAGGCATATGCCGTATTAGCTCTCCCTAATCATCTAAACTAATATCTGTGTTATGATTTCTTTGCAATAAGAAAAAAAAAAAACCACACACAACAACAAAAGTCTTCTATACAGTGCTTCATGACAAATCACATGCCTTGTGAAGCTTCATGTTAGAAACCCTTTTAACTTCCAAAAAGTCCTCTTTTGTAGGTCATGCTCTCATTATCTTGCTCTGGGATCTGGTCTGATTAAATTATAGGAAATTACTAATACTTCACTTTGAACAGCCAGCTCCTCCTGGCTCTTCTTTTTTTTTTCTAAACTTAATTCCTCCTACTCCTGCCTTCTTACATATGAAAAAGACAACAATCACTCTGTTACAAAGATTAAGTCATACTCTTTCTTCATCTATTTTAAAATTTAAAAGTAAAAATGCATTCTATCTGCATGTTCTTACATTTCCCATCCCACTGCTCTACCTGCAGGTTTTCCTGTTTGGCCAACTAAAAAGTTTGTGGTTTTATTCTTTAATCTTCTGTACCCCTGCCCCCTCTAAAATCTAATTCATAAGATCCTAAAGACTTAAATAACTTAATGAGCACAATGCTGACTCTTTGGTAGTCCAATTTATACTCCAGTGTGATTTATTCCTATTTTGTACTATCAGACAACACTAAGACATAGTCTACCACTGAATGGCTTTAGACATTGATCATTGAATGATTTTATACAAGCAACTTAGTTTGTATAATGAAAAAAAAAAAAAAGCACATAAATTTAAAGAAACAGAGACTTTACATGTCAGAAAAAAAAATCCCCATAAAGGGAGAAGGCATTTCTGAAAAGTCTACTCTACTTTGCTATCATGAGAGGGACAAAATAAGACCAGTGCTTTCAGATGGAGTAATGTGGATGCTGCTCCATCCACCAAAAGGCTGCTATTTATTTGAGAGGTGCATTAGAGTACCACCAGGACAACCATGATGACAGCAATGAAATTATTAACCTAATCATACTAAGAATAATAATTTTCCCTACATGGATCTTCTTGTAGACAATGAGCTACATCATGATCCCTGCAGCGGTAAGAGGTTAAAAACAGTAAATAGAAAATATTTTTAAAGCTTTCCCTTGTACCTGCAAGGTCTCCTAGTAAGGTAATAAGCCCTGTTAAAAGAGAGATTCCTGTTCCTGGCAAAAGCATTTTGTCTTCAAGGCAACTCTCAAGTGCTGAACGATAGTAAAGAATTTTCTGACACTGGGAAGTCTTTTGAAAAACCCATCCAATGCATTCTCTCTTGCTACCAGAAAGTATCAAATGAAGTAAGCTGCAGAAAGAAAAAAGAAGAAAGCTCTAAACCACTGCTAATGTATTTGTTTGACAGTATGATGATGATGTAATCCAGCCTTAAAAATTTATATAATAAAAAGCTTCACAGAGTTTAAGGGGTTTTTTTTACTGTACAGAAACAGCTGAACACTTCAACACAGTATCTGGAATACTATACCTGACCATGAGAGCAAGAAGAGTTATGCCCTCTCATTATCGCATATCTAACTTTTGATATTGAAACAAATCTTGTATCAATTCTGCATCTCCTTTTTTAACAAAATAAATCTGACAGAAAATACCATTGCAGTTTGTCCTACACTAACACATTCTTCAGAAAGTAGCAGTAGTAGCAGTTCAAACTTCTCAAGGTAGCATCTAATTCTGCCTGATAGTCTGTAACAAACGTGAGCTCTGTATAAACAATATTGTGGCATTCATTCACAACTGTATTGCTCACAAGCCTTTGAGACAGGATCAAACCCCAAGGAGTATTGATTGCTACACTTAAAGCAACGTAGTGGTCTAGATCTTAAATATTTACTTCAGTGCCTCAAAACTTTCAAAAGTTTTACTTTTCAGGCTGAATCTCTTCCAAGTCACATTTGTGCAGCTCAGAGGAAATAGATTTTCAGGAATTCTCAGAAAAGAAGATAATAGTGTGAGGTAGAATGGAAAGTAAGGCAAAAAGGAGAAGAAAAACTGAGTAAAACTATGTTTATACATAAATTTTGAAGATTCTGATGCTAACTGAATAGATGAGGAAAAAACTCAAAATGTAAGTGAAGTAGCTGAAAGGGAAAAAAAATCCTAACACATACACACTAAGGAATGAGCAAAATTCCTTTAAACATTCCAGTGAAAATGAATTGACTTGTCTGAGTTACCGGCATCCAAAAGTAATCATACGACACACGTGCACTGGGAAAACTTTTAACTTATGGACCTAACTCTGTCATTGTAAACTGAGTCTACGCTGCTGTAGTATTTAGTTTGGATATGAATGAGCCATTGTCTGTCCAGGAACTCCTGAAGTCCTTTCCTTATTTGCTTGTATCTTAAATTAAAAAGCACGCACTCTCTCTTGTATTTCACAGAGTGCGAGTGAAGATATTCTGCTAGCATCTGTGATGAAACAGTTCCCAAAACCTGACTTCCTTACACACAGAAACTCCACTTACAACACAGGTTAATGTCTCAGTTTCCAAGGGCCCCTCCACCTGACTGAACCCTGAGGTTCCTCCTGCATTGAGCAGGGGGTTAGGCCAGATGACCTCCAAAGGACCTTTCCAAACTAAATTATGCTGTAAACAACTTAAATGACTGAAAGCTCAACCTTAACTCTGCCCTTTTAAGGAGATGCCACTAAAACACAGTATTATTGGGTCTAAGAATATAAATCTCTTTTTTCCTTCAACCACTGAAGCTTCAGTATCTAGCAACTGCCTTGAAAGTAAATTAAATTGTTACAACAGCCCAATACACCTCTAGCAAACTCTTGTACAGAGACCTCCTTCACCATAGCACGTGTTTTGGCAGCGCAGTCTTCTCTTGTGAAATTACCTCTACATTTGCACGAGGGCTGTCCAATGAAGTCAGTGGACTAAAGTGTAACATCAGGGTCCTGGTCAGCAGCAGCTGCATCCTGTCACTTCAAGCAGCATGATAGCGTTCTTCAGGTGCATTTCAGGGCACACAACAATTTGTAAGAAATTAATTAAGGCCTGGAGATCCTGAAAACACAGCTTCCTACCTAAGCTATGCTAGAGTCCACTGGACTTGCCAGACTAAGTCACATTTCCTCAGTTACACTGTAACAGTGGTAAGTTATTCTGCATATCAACATCTTACTATTTATTTCCCAAACAATTGCAACAAAATCCAAAATAGCACAGAGAGATTCCGGAAGATGCTACATTGTTTAGGCGCACTGGAGAGCATTCATGCACCAGCAGAAGCCTGTGACACAACTTAGGAGCAAGTCGTAGCGTGATACCCGCAATGGGGCAGAGCTAAGGTCAGATACAGTATTAGCCATCTTCTTTCGTTCTTTTTTTCCGAACGTAAAGCATGGCACGCTTTATGTTCCTCCGCCATCATCAATACTTCAAAATGAAATACACACACTGTTCCTCTAAGAAATGTATTGCTAAAACCAGGAAGAGTTGTACAATAAAAGTGTATTTTGCACTGAGTACACATTAAAGCAATGTGCTGCTAAAAAGAAAAAAAAAAAACACTATTTAGAGCATTCGCACACAGAACACAATGGATCCAAGCCATTTTCTGAATCTGCAGGATTGCAGGCTAGAACAGTATTCCTGCAACTCTTCCTGAATTATCTAATATATTATTACTATTGTCAAATACTAGCTTGTGATCTACTGCGATCTAGTTGTAAAAGAAATTAAAATACACAAATCCCATTAAAAAGTGGCATTTGTGTGGGACGAGTAGCACGTGCGTGTTTCACACATCGGGAAAAAAAAAACTCCCGTGGATTGAACTAAGAAATTAATCCAAAAGAACTGCAAATTAGGCCATGCGTTAAAAAAAAAAAAAAAAAAAAAGCAAAAGAAAAAAGAAATAAAAAAGGCAAACCGCCACCAAACAAGAAATAACACACGCACAACTCGATGTGCACAATGAGGACAATTGTTCCCCGGCCCAGAAGCAGCCGCGACTTCCCCGGGCGCGGGCGGTGCGGAGGTCGGGGCCGCGGGGAGCCCCAGCCGCAACCCGCAGGCAGGGGCGGACCAGAGCCCGGCGCCGGGGCCGAGCCCCCGCCAGCGCGCAGGGGAGCGGCACGCCCCAGCGAGCTAAAATGGAGCCCAGGTTTCATGTCAGCCCGAGAGGCAGGCGGAGGGCAGCCGCACCGGGGCGGGGGCGAGGGCAAGGTCAGCGCCGGGCCGGCCGCAGCGCCCGCCCCGCCGCCTTCCAGCCCCAAGAGCCCCTTGTCGCCTTTCCGCAGGGCCTCTGCCAAACCGGGGCGGCGGCGGCGGCGCCCCCCGCCCCTGTCCCGAAAGGCCGCTCGCTCCCCGGCCACGCAAAGGCCCTGCG
>WHYT01013018.1:14474-60432 GCA_009806455.1 Tetrax tetrax
CCCGCCCCGAGGATGCTCTGGGAGGGGGGCAGACGCACCGGTCGGTGGGGCAGCAGTGGGGTGGGGGGGGGGTTGCGCCGCCAGCTCGGCGTTGGGCTCGGCTTAGAGGAAGCAGGGACGCTGCCGTTTTTCTTTCCCCGAGCCGCGGATGCTCCCGGGCAGATGCAGCCGAGCTGCGTTATTCCCCTCTCCCTGCCCGCTTGGCTCTCCGCTCTCCTCCGCAAAGTTCAAGAAGAGACCAAAAAAAAATAAAAAAAAAAGAAAAAAAAAGTTTGGTTTTTTTTTTTTGTTGTTGTTCTTGTTAAAAACACAACAAAACAGAACTCACCTTTAAAAAAATATCAACGGTGGCTTTTGCGGGAGGAGAGGCGCGGAGGGGCTGTGAAACGCGAAGCCTTT
Organism: Tetrax tetrax; assembly: GCA_009806455.1. Taxonomy (NCBI): domain Eukaryota; kingdom Metazoa; phylum Chordata; class Aves; order Otidiformes; family Otididae; genus Tetrax; species Tetrax tetrax. The sequence goes on from WHYT01013018.1 coordinate 14,874, forward strand.
GCCGTATTTACAGAGAGCGCCGGCAGCCGACCGTGCACGCAGATAAAAACCCCGCAGCCCACGGGGGCTCAGAGGAGCTTTTTTAAAAAGCCAAGATCTCCAAGCTCCTGTTCTCAACCCGCACCCTTACGCAGCCCAAAAAGTCGGAGACACTCACGTAGCTGAAAACCAATTTAAAAAAAAAAAAAAAAAAAAGATGTTAAATGAAGGTATAAGAAAACCCCTCTGCCACTTGTAGCTGACCAACCCCGACAGCTCTCTGCCTTCAGAGCCACTTGCCAGGGTTCAACAGAAGGTGACATTAGCCTAAAATATTCGATACCTTTTTTCCTCTTCTTCTCCCCCCCCCCCCGGAAAATTTCCCCACTTCTGTTGGACTAAATTCAGCTCTGAGTTCGTCTCTGCGGGGAAAATTGCTGTCTTTGAAGGAAAACAACCACCTGCCTGATATTTTTTTTTTTTAATCAGCAAGGGATTACGGATGCTTTCCTCGGAGTACCTCAAGCAGAAATTAAATGATCCCGTGCCCCGGGTAGAAAAAGTTGAACGCCCCTCTTCTAAAAAGTTGAAGTCTTTTACCCTTTTGAATGAGCCTGAAAGTCCTTGCGACATAGTACGAGCAGCAAATTAGCGAGTAACAAAATAAAACCCCAATTTCAAACCACGGGAGGTTGAATATTGGGATCTGATGGCACCTCAGCTGAACTACAGCGAAGTGGGATTTTCGTCAAAGCCTTTCCATTTGACATTCTCCTCCCAACTAACTTCCAATATCGCTCTATTCCCGGTGCCCAGCCCGTGCCCAGCTGGGCTGATGAGACCCTTACAGAATTATTTCCCCTCACCTCTGAGCATGGGTATTAGTGGGAGTAGGGACGTGGGGTCGTTCAGCAGGGTGAGATGGGGGAAACCTGGGGGCTCTCTGAAGGCTCCGCTTGCCCTCTGAGCCGTGGGGATGTTTCTGCAAATGCTACCATCTAGGTAAATTTGGGTATAAATCACCCACGCTTTATAAATTAAAAAAAAAAAAAAAATAAAGGAAAAGAAGGAGCAAAGCTCCGCGGCAGCTGGTGTGGGTCAGGTCGGGCAGGGGCGAGTGGCTTGTGGTGGGGAGCACCCTGGGACCCAAAGGCTCCCTGGACCCCCCAGCACCGGGCATCTGGGTGTGCAAATTGCTGGGGGGGGCAGGGGACAGTGTCAGGGTTCCCACAACCCAACACTCAAATTGTTACCATCTCCCCCCAGCTCAACGCAATCCGCCGCTATCTGCATCTGTGGGTGCATTTTCGTAGACTTTTTGCATAATTGCATATTGACTTTACTAAATGGATCTGCAGAGCTATTTAAACATCTCCCTCTTCCACCCACAAACAATCCTCCTGGCAAGAAAAAAAAAAAGGGGGCTGCAAAACAGCTTCCAGTTGCTCTTGCTCCTTCATTTGGAAGCGTTTCTTAGAACACAAGCGGCTCATCTCGAAGCACTTTGGATCCGACTTGGCGCAGGCAAGCGGAGGGGACTTGCAGCGGTGCATGTGCCAGCTGAGATGGGTGGCTGCCATTCACTTTGGGGTCTTACAGGTGAGTATGTGGATGTATGTGTGTCTGTTTCTCAGCTGCCTCAGATAGCTTTTGGCCAGCTACAACAGCTGTGAGAAAAGCATATGTGGGTATGTGCACACACACGAAGGACTGGTCTAAGGACAAGTTAGGATAAAAACCTCCATTATTAACCATTTTTAAAACCTCACTTGGAGGAAAGGAGCGTGGCATCCCCCTTTCCCTATGCCTCCCCACTCACAGCAGTGCCACGCAAGCCACCTCAGCCCCAAACCAGAGCCAGGCTTCGCCTCCAAGGCCAGGAGTGCTCGTCCCCGGCTGTCCCCTCTCCATCCTCCCTGCGTGAGGGATGGAGCAGAGACAGCTGCCCTTGCCCTTGAGCTTTGCGGGGGAAACTGGCCTCCTCCTGCACCAAGGCCGGCTCCGCAAGGAAGCAGCTGTGAGAAGCGGGCAGGGAGGGGGGAAAAAAAAGCTAAGAGAAAAGGAGGGAGGCGGTGAAAGCTGCACTTTCCTCCGAGCAGAGCAAGCGTCCCCTCGGAGGGGCCCCAGCCCCGGGAGCTGCTTCCCAAGCCCTGGGCCTCCCACACGGCAGCAGCAGCATTGCCTCCTCCGCAGCCCTGCAGCCACGGTGAGGGCAGCCCCGCGTCCTGGCTTGGCCCCCTGGCTGCTCCCTGCCAGCTTCGCGGGTCTGCGGTGAGGGGCCTGTGAGATGCACGGGGACCCAGCCAGGCCCACATGCTGGTCTCCGATGGGAAACTCTGACGGCTTGGGGATTCGGAGCATCCTGCATGATGACGTGATACTAACTGTCATTTTCTGTGGCCTGTTGAAAGGGTTCATAGAAAGCCCTGCACAGATCTGTGATTCTCAAAGCGAAACCCCAGTCTGAAGAAGAACCCACCAAGATGTATCCATAGAGCGTTTGCTTCCAGCTTCCCCCACCAAACACTTTTTTTTACCTTGAGGATGTTAGCTTTGCTTGAGAAGCTGTAATTGCACTTTAAAGAAAATGCTCTTCTGCTCTTATCCTCAACTTAGTCGTAGGAACAAGACAAGAAATCAGGCAGGCACCCAAACTCTGGAAAGAGTATTTTCTACATGGAACCAGAGAAACATCTTGTAGAGCAATCAGCTCAGCTGTCCTCAACCGCAACGTTATTTCCTTGCATTTAGCAGACTTTAGATGACTTGAATATGCTGTATTTTAGCTAAGAGGGCTCTCAGCATGCTCTGAGGAGAACTATCCCACTCTTCAACCTTTCAGTTCAAATTTCCAAAGGTATTTTGCTTCTTCTCTCAACACTGCAGTGACCACAGTCCACACAAAATTTGGCACTTATTCCCTGCCAGAGAAATAAACCATCTTTAGGAAACGCAGGCAGTAAGCCACACTTCAGGAGTTCCCTACCAGCCCCAGTCCCCTTGAAAGTCACCGTGATTAAGGGCCTGAGTCATCTTTTGAGAAGGGCTGTACCTTTCTAAAGAGAGATATGCATTGTAGTGCCCGCAGACGTGACCAAAGGAGCTTTGAACCTCTCTGTTACGGAGCCAACAAAAGCAGGTCAGCAGGCTCTACCTGCCCAAGTGGTTCCCAGGGGATTTTGGGGACACTGACTTCCTTGCCTCACCTCTCTTCTTCCCTCAAAACACCACTTTTATGCCTCTCTGGATGCAAACAGGAGCAGAACAGAGCCAAGTTCTCCAAAGACATGTTCACCCCCATCCGATAAAGGTGAACTGTGGAGATGCACTAGCCTGCCTATCACTTCGGTCTCCCTCTCCATTTCTGCCACCCCTTTTCATTTGATCTTTCTTGAGTGCACCCCCCGAAACAGGACCCTCTGGCTCGTGGTGTCAGGGGTGCCACCGTAGCAGCTGAACATCTTACTAACGTGTACAAGACGGGAAATCCTCATTCCATGGCCAGAGCCCTTGAAGCACAGAAGGTTTTCAAGGGACTTGACCAAGAAACTACATGGTGGCACGAGGAGCAGAAGTGAGATATTTTGCTTCTCAGGCCTCTGCTTGAAGACAAGCTGTGCCCACCCTGCTCTTCATTAACTCATAAATAGCAACTCTGGACCTCGCCCAGATCTCTCCCCCACTGAATATCTTGCTTTAAATTATTTTCCCCATATCATCCTAGATCGTATTTCTCCTTTTATGTTTCCAAGTTGAAGTTTATTACAGTTTATTATAGTCGTCTGCATTGCTGATCATTTGTAACCCTTTCTATTATTTTCCTGTCCCTGCTACCATTTGAAGTGCTTCTTACTTCAGTCCTCACCCCGTTTTTCCACCATTCTGCCTTGCTTTTATTCTCACCGAATTTGAAGCCGCTGCTGCTCCTTCCCCTTTGCTCTACAGCACGACCAGATTCTTTTTTTTCCAGCCTCTTCCATACACACTACGCCTCTCTGTTGATTAAGAGACCCTCACCGGGTTTCACCAGTGCCAGCCATGTTGTCCTTGCCATTAGTGTTACATTTCTAGTTATTCTTGCTTCTTCCCAAGGCCTTTGAAGTCATGTAGAGACAATTTGATTCATTAGTACACCCAGTCGTGCAGTAACTCACTCTAGCTTCTGCTGTAGTTTCTCTATTAGAAGCACATGTTGGGTCTATAAGTTAGGGGAAAGCTCCACCGTCTGACTTCCCTGCACAGTTCAAATTCGGCTTTAAAAATCTTTGCCTCGCTGAACCCGAGTGGCTGGTGGTTTTCTGCCCTGGGTTTCCACACCTGAGAATGCCACCTCCTCCTCCCTTCCTCCCTCCCTCCTGGGATGACAAACTCTGTGATGTTTTATGACAGTTGCACATGTTTACTGTTCTCTTCACATCTTTGAGAAGAGCTGCAGTTATCCCAAATATTTCTTTACTGAGATGTCACTTAGCTTCATGTAGGCTGAGATCCATTGGCAGCACTTTTACTAGACATCCCTATGGCACCTTCATTGTCTTGTTGGGTCGGGAGGCAGATAACTGCCTTGCTTTTTCTTCTGGCCATCAGGATGTTGGTCCAGGCTCCTCCGTGAGGGACCACCTGAAAGGATCACTTGCCTTCTTCACTCAGGTGGCTCCTCCCAAAGCCATTTTCCAAAAACAACAGTGTGGGCATCAAAGATATAAAACATGGCTTGACATGTGCTTAGTCTTCCTGCACTGTCCCGCTACTCTGCTTTGTCTCCACAGAGTGTGGCTCCTGGGTCTTCATCTCCTTTAATCGCTTCTTCAGCCCCCGGTGGGTTTGTGTGTTCCTCCAAACACACAATGAGACCATCACAAACAGACACTAACTTAATACACTCATGAGTGTATTAAGAAACATAGTGTTTTGAGTAAGAGACCTCCTAAGAAAACTCCACCACAGGACCACTTGTTGCCCTGGGCTTGTAGTTTATTCCATTCCCTCTTTCCACTTTTCAGTGCTTTTTCTAAAGCTCTTCTTACCTGCCTGTCTCTTAATATAGATTTTGTTTAGGAAGCCAAGCCTGCCTGCCTCATGTTTTCCCTTGGATCTGTTCCCTGCTCCTAGCCAAGGTTGCCTACGGATCTGGCTTTGAAGTTCTTCCGCGACACATTGGCTGCACTCGGTGACTCTTCCCTCGGCTGACGTCACCTCGGGGGTCCCTCTCCAGCGGGCTGAGAGTCACATCGCCTCCACTTGCTTTGATCAAAACGAAATCCATTTACAAGCGCCTGTGGACAAACAGGCCCACAGGTTTCTAGCCAAAACTAGCCGACATAAAAATATCCCAGCTTTAACTTCGGTTGAGTCCTTAAACTAGCTAAGATGAGGGGAAGTCCAGAAGAAAAAATGTTTCATTTCAACTTATAAGCACTTTCTGTTTGTTTAGCTCAAATGAATCAATTAAGCAAAATCAATGTAAGATCGGTTTAAATCAAAGTAAGTGTCCATACAGGATTCTACCTCCGTATTTTAAAAAGTTAATTTAAAATTACACTTCAAATCGCTTTCCTGCTTGGAAAAGGCCCATTTCTAGAGACCAGCTGGGCTCTGATTACGAACGCTGTTCAGCTCCAGCAGGTCTGGGTGAAGACAGTAGAAGCAGATGCTGGAAATCAGACTCAGTGATGCTGGAAATCAGACTCAAAGCCAGCACCTATGGCAATTCAGCCTGCATGTCCTTCAAACCCCAACAAAACCTGGCTTTCAATTGCTGTTCCGATGAGCTGGAGTGGATGGTCTCTTTGTTAGAAAAGTTCATTTTTCTTTGTGACTGTATTGTGAGACTCTGCTTGCACTTGCTAAGTTGTTTTCCTGAACCCAAGAAGCACAGCAATCATCTAGGAGTAAAAATGATGGGGTTCAGCCCAACAGATTACCGTGCACTTCACCAAGTTTTCTCCTTTCAAGAATTTGTAACTATTAAGGGCTACTTTTTGGCAAATCCTCTTCAAAGGAAGGAAGGGAGGAAGAATGAGGGTGTTTGCAGCCAGGCGACTTTGTATAATCCATCTTTTCTTTAAAACTTCAAGCCCTACCACAAAGAGCACGGGTCCAACCTCGGACAAGTTGCAGAAAACAGTTTGAAATAAAAGACGTTTGAAGCTTTAGGGAAGTATCTTCTCTATGTGCTCAGTTCTTTGCTTCCCACCCATTTCCCAAACAGTTGGCTCCGGTGTCCTGAATCCATGCATCTGCCAGATGTGCGCTGACATTTGCACATATGCGCCAGCTGTGCCCTGGCACGCACCCTCCTCCCTGCACAAAGCCACCCATCACCCCACTGGCTTCTCACCCACAGGAGGGGGAATAGTTTCAATTTGTTTCAATATTTTCTTCTTTTGATTTGGTTTCTTCCTTGCTGTTGAGCCTGTAATTCAGTTTTGCTGCCACAAAGGGTTAACCCCATAATGGGAAGCTATGAAACGCTCCCTGAAGGTATTTGGCTGTATTGTCGCAGCCTCCGATTTTGATGCTCAGGTTTTTCTTTCCTCCTCCAAGACCCACATAAACGATGAGTTATCAAATACCTCTGGGATTACTGGCAGAACTGTCACCTTGCCGAAAAGGGGGTGCAGGCTTTCATGATGGGAAGAAAGCTCTGGAATTGAGATAATTTGAGCCCAGGGCTCAAATCATATCTGATGTCACGAGACATCAGATAATCAACCTGGTCCCTTCACTTTCGCACTCGGTGGGATCTTATTCTCAGCCTGGTTTTATGTCAGCACGGGGACACAAAGGCAGAATTTATGTCCGCCAGTGTGCACTAATTCCTGTCCTGACCAGTACTAATTACCACTAATTATGTGGGACAGTGTTAATTCGTTTAGCAGCGTTACTGCTGGCCTTACACTTCTGAAAGTGCTTTTGGGTGAGGTAGCTTACTTTGAAAAGATATTTATGTGGGGAATAAATATAGAGCAGCAAATACACCATAAATTTACACCATCAGCTAGTGGGCTTTAAAGGAGGTCTCTGGGCATGAAGACAGACAAACCCTTGAGTAAGAACTACTCAATAGAAAGGGTGGCGGGATCACCCTGTGTGATCTTGGGAAAGTAATTTTGATCTGGCATTTCTCTTCTGTAAAATTGGAAAAATAATATGTCCCTAACCCTCTCAGGGGTATAATATTAATTTTCTCTGCCTTGCCAATCATTCTCTTTGCTTTTAAAAAATATTCTCCAAGCCCTAATTGTTTTTATGTGTTTGCAGTGTAAGACATAAAAGACATAAAACCATCATATTTTTCTATACTGTATTTTCCCCATTGTGTTGTACTGTTACCACGAGCACTTTGCTGTGCAGAGGCTCGGCTATTTGCTGAGAGGATGTATTAAGGCATCTAAAGTGCTTCAGCATCTTGGCCGAGTGGCACGGCGGAGCTGGAAGGTATCATTAGGCCAAATGGCTCTGTTCTGCAGAAGCGAGAAGCCCAGATTTTTTCAATGGATTAAGGAAAATTGGTTCACGTTCTTCTGTGCCCCCCATCCTGCAAATATAGAGCAGGAGGCTATGGTGTTGAATCACCGAATTCCCTAGGAAATCAGGAGATGTCAGATGACCCCGGTCCACGCCGGCATGAGCATCTCTGCAGTTCAGCTCGGTATTTCTCCTTTCAGAGTCTGCATAGTCATTGTTAGGGCTCAGCAACATGGTCTTGGATATTGCTGAGGTCACCATCTCCTTCAGCAAGAACACTGTAAGTTGGGAGGCTTTGCTGTTAGACCCACTAATGTCTGGTCCCTTTGACCCCTGGCAAGGGGCTGGTGCCCACCAGTCTGTTAGATCCATGGAGAAGGGCCAAAAAAATAAAGCAGAGGATCTAGCTCATTCATTGTTAAATGGTTAAGTGGATCTGCAAGGATTTCCAGCTCTCTCTCGCAAGTTTTTCTTAGTGGTAGGTCACCGTGTGCCAGTGTCAGGGGTGTGCTAGTGCTGACAGATGAACGATGTTTCGAAATCTGCCGGTGGAAGGCTGACCTGGTACCCTGCCAGGCTGCACAAGTTGCTCTGTGTAACCAGTGTATGCACCAAGCCAGGCTGTCTCTGCCTCCAAGGGTTTCCCATCTCTGGATGGGACCTTTGTCCATGAGTCCCTCCTTCAGTCTCACCAGCAGTCCAGGATGTTTTCTCTGTTTCTCCCATCACTGGCATTTCGTTGCTGCTGGTTGTTCCCCAGTTACTGAGTGGATGGTCTGGGTGGATGTGGCAGTGCAGTGCTGAGAGCCTGCTCCTGCAGCGTTGGTGCACTGGTGATCTCTGGGGCTTCCAAAGCCACCCCAGAGATGATCTCCATGTTCATAGTTCCTAAAGACATCCCAAAGAGATGCTTCCTCCCTTCCCTTCCAGAAGGAGTAGGTTGGGACACCCATTCCCCAGCATCGCTCACCACACTGGAAACACTTTTCCAGCCTTCCTGCGGCTCTCACAGCAATTCCATGTCAGGCTCCAGGGTCTCCAACCTCAGGCAGGCTGCCTCTTCCCCGGGCTCCTTTCTCCTGGGCCTGTGTACTATATTTGGGTTTGTTTTCATCCTTTCCCTGACCATTCGGCTATTTGGAAGCATTTTTTTCCTGATTGTTTCCCTCAACAATATGTCCAGTAAGCTGGAATCAGATGTACCACAAATGTTTTTTTAACTAAGTCATCTTTTAGATCTGCAGATGGATGCGAAGGTTCTCGACTATGCATAAAGCAATTATCCATCTGCTTTTAGGTTTTTTAGGTGAAAGAACAGGAGCCTTGCTTCTCTGATGACAGTAGTAGGCAAGCACGCATCAGTGCTTTCAGTGGCCTGGACGTTGGGTCCTCCCCTCCTACTTTTACAAATAAGAGGCAACGTTTGGCCATGGCATTCAGACTGAACCTTTGTACTCACTTCTCTCTCATTTCCTATCATTTCAGGTGTAATTAAAAAACAAAAAAAGAGGGGTGGATGGAGGCTACATTTTCAGCAAGTTATTTCCCTTTTTCACTTTTCCCTGTCCGCCCGTGACACTTTCTCGCAGCAGCTCCCTGCAACTCAGCACCTGCAAAGGCTCCGGTGAGGGGGATGGGATGGCTCATTCTCTCGCTTCCCCCTGTTTTAACTCACTTCTAACGGTACCGGCTTCAGGAGAGCCGCTCTGATTTACGGGGCTGTAAGCAGTGGGACCGCTGTCTGTCCTTTCCTACTCCCTGCCAGAGAGCTGGGAAGAGACAAGCAGCTTCCGAGAGGCTTGTTGGTTCGTGTTCATTAACAGCAGCTGTCAGACAGCTCTCGCCGAAGCTCCACGTCCTTTCAAAACCATCACGGCTTTCTGCTTCACATAGAAATATGCGGCAGTTTCGCTTGTATAAAACCTGCATGAATAAAAATTTAATCTAAGGCTAGCATGGCTCTAACAGCAATAATTCCTCCTAAAGGCTGAATACAAAGAATACTAAATACTGCCTATAAATAAGACTGTATTTAATAGAGAAAGAAGTGATTTAATAAGCTTACTGGTAAAATCTTCCCTGCCACTTTCAACCCCAAACACAGGTCTTTTTTCCTGAGCAAAACTGGCTTGCTATGAGGAGAACTCAGGCCCCAGTAAACTGTGATTTTTTTAAGGTGAAGTCATTCAACTCAAGCTTTCCTTTCCAAAAGGAAGAGGAAAAATATCTACTTAAAGGAAATATTAGTTAATCAGAGGACATCCCTTTCATAATAGAAGCTACTAGGGGATTTAAAAGCACATTCTAATTATAATAGTTCCCTAATTATCTGCCTAACATCTCATTTTTCTGTCTAATCCCACTTTTAATTATATAGTACTTTTTTTTTTTTTTTTCCCCCACTGCTCAACTGAAGTACTCTATTCTACCAAAAATAAATCCTTTTAACTGGCGATGTCAGAATAGAAATATTGTCGCTGCCCCCCTGGGACGTGCGCGCTGCCTGGTAGGGAAATGCCTTGCCAGTGGTTTTGGATAAAGCGCCTGGATGTCCCCGTGAGGAGCAGCCTCATTCAAAGCCTTGCAGGTTTTCTCAAGTGAGAGAAAATGCTCTAAACCACACGGCACTCTGCAAATGCGTCCAGCTGCAAAAGTTTTCAAGCTTTTATCGTTATTTTTCAAACTCTTGTGGCTCGGTCCCTCCTTCTACCGATGTTTGACGGGATCCCCGCCACCGGCTGACAGCAGAATAGGATCTGGCCTTTGAACCGAGCCAGCATGTAATTTGCAGAACGGAAGCAATATTTGAGCTATGTTATCTATGAGCATCTGGTCATCAAGATCTTGCTTGGCGATTAGCGAGCCGAGAGGAAACCCTGCGGAGGGGGGAGAGGAAATCCCGCACGCTGGGTTCCCATTTCCAGCCCCGCCACGGGTTTCCTGCCCTATCCTCCAGCAAATCCCAGCTCTTCGCTTCCTGAGAATAAAAAAAGAATTACCCTTCAGGGATCTTGTCAGGCTTAATGGATGTTTATAAATTGCTCGAACAAAAGGTGCTATGTCAGTGAAAAGTACTCTTCCCGATGATTATTCAAATACTCATTAAAATGCATTTTGCTCCATCCTTTCCCTTGGCTTGTGTGGGAGGCAATTGAAAGATTTAGGCTTTGTGGGAAAGCGGGAGAGCCCCAGCACTTTTCTTTGGGTGTGGGAGCGGCAAGTTTAGAGATTTAAGGACCTTTGGCACACAGGTAGGGTTTCATCCCAGCCAGGCTGCAAGCTTGGACAGACGTGGGGCTGGCGAGCTCCCTCCAGGAAGACAAGCCACAGATTAATGGTACCAACCCCTGCTCAAATTCGCATCTATCATTTCCTCAGCTTCGCTCCTGATGGAATTAGGGATCATCCTTTAGTGAAAATTATTCTTAATGTGTATTTAAGCATTAAAAATGAATATGCGCGTGTGATAAAACTTAGGGAATAATTTATAAACAGCTAACGTAACGTGAGATATGGAGTACTTGGCTGCCCTGCAAACCTGCCCAAATGTCTGTGTAACGCTAGGATGCTTCTCCCTTCATGGATGTTTCATTATATCTTGCTGATCCCTTCGTGGCGGCTTGGTCTGCCAGGGTCTGCTGGCATTTCCAGGCATTAACATCTGAGGAAAACATGATATATCTTCACTGAATTGGACAGCGGCTTGGAATCTGAGCTGGCAGCCTAGATGCAACATTTTTCACCCATGGGGACTTCCTAAAGCTGCACGTACGGCCGCCTATCCTCAAACAGCATTCACAATGAACGATAACATTTTTTCTGCCCATTTCTGAATCAGCAGCATTAGCTGTGGGTATGAAAAATACAGATTTCCTGGTACGGAGTTCCTGTCCAGAATGCAGACTTTTATGTTTTTCGGGCAAAAAGCCGCTGACAAGTAATAACTATTATTGTTTCTAATTAAAGTGCGTTTACTTGCTCCTATAATTATTTTTAAAGGATGCCCCCTGCTTCTGTGGGACATGATGACTGCTTCCAAATACAGTCCTCTCCCCTTGCAGTTGTCACGTAGTGCACCAGTAGTGACCCCTCCACTGCCATTTTGACTTCTTTTTCCCTCTCCTGGGGGGACAGTTTTTCTGTCTTGTCCTTCCTTCATACCAGGCAAATCCTTGCTGCCACTGCAGACAGCTGCTGGGATGAACTCAGCCTTCTCTAGTGTATTGCACAACCACACGGACTGGCACTTCTTGCATCTCCTTTGCAAAGGCTGAACTGATGGTGCAAAACGTGAAGCAGGGGTGAGTCAGGCTCCATGAATTTTTCTCCTCCACGCAAGCCCAGTCTGATCCTGACCATACCACAGCCTTGCTCTATACCCATTGGCAGGTGAGAACCAGGACTGATATCACCTTGTGCTCTATGCTCAGCCAACAAACTGACAGGTTTCAAGTCCTCCTCTATTTTTTTTTTTTTTTTTTTTTTTCACTTTTGCAGCTGGTGCCCTTTTCCCTCTGGTGCCTTCCTTGTGTTGTTCATGTGTTGTCTGATCCTTGTTCCTGCAGGTCTTGAGGTGCCTTCAGTGCCTGCCCATCTCTCACTCAGGACTTGGACGTGATCATAGAATCATAGAATGGTTAGAGTTGGAAGGGATCTTCAAAGGTCATCTAGTCCAACCCCCCTGCAAGAAGCAGGGACATCCCCGACTAGATCAGGTTGTTCAGAGCCTCATCCAACCTGTCCTTTAACGTTTCCAGGGATGGGGCATCCACCACCTCTCTGGGCAACCTGTGCCAGTGTTCTACAACACGAATTGTGAGAAATTTTTTCCTAATATCCAATCTAAATCTACTTCCCTCTAATTTAAAACCAATACCCCTCGTCCTATCACAACAGGCCCTACTGAACAGCCTCTCCCCATCTTTCTTGTAGGCCCCCTTGAGGTACTGGAAGACCGCTATCAGGTCTCCCCGGAGCCTCCTCTTCTCCAGGCTGAACAGCCCCAACTCTCTCAGTCTGTCCTCATACGAAAGGTGCTCCAGCCCTCTTATAATCTTCATGGCCCTCCTCTGGACCTTCTCCAACTGGTCCATGTCCTTCTTATGTTGGGGACTCCAGAACTGGACACAGTACTCCAGGTGGGGTCTCACCAGGGCAGAGTAGAGGGGCAGAATCACCTCCCTCGACCTGCTGGCCACGCTCCTCTTGATGCAGCCCAGAATGCGGTTGGCCTTCTGAGCCGCAAGGGCGCATTGCCGGCTCATGTTGAGCCTCTCATCCACCAGCACTCCCAAGTCTTTCTCCTCAGGGCTGCTCTCAATCCATTCTCCGCCCAGCCTGTATTTGTGCGTGGGATTGCCACGACCCAGGTGCAGGACCTTGCACTTGGCCTGGCTGAACTTCATGAGGTTGGCACGGGCCCACCTCTCCAGCCTGTACAGGTCCCTCTGGATGGCATCCCTCCCTTCGAGCGTGTCGACGGCACCACACAGCTTGGTGTCATCAGTGAATTTGCTGAGGGTGCACTCTATCCCACTGTCCATGTCGCCGACAAAGAAGTTGAACAGGGCCGGGCCCAACACGGACCCCTGAGGGACGCCACTGGTGACTGGTCTCCACTTGGATATTGAGTCGTTGACTACCACTCTCTGAGTGCAGCCATCCAGCCAACTCCTTATCCACCGAGTGGTCCATCCATCAAACCCATGCCTCTCTAGTTTAGAGAGAAGGATGTCGTGCGGGACAGTGTCAAAAGCTTTGCACAAGCCCAGGTAGATGATATCCGTTGCTCGTCCCTTGTCCACCGATGCTGTCACCCCGTCATAGAAGGCCACCAAATTGGTCAGGCACCATCTGCCCTTGGTGAAGCCATGTTGGCTGTCACCAACCACCTCCTTGCTCTCCATGTGCCTTAGCATGGTTTCCAGGAGAATCTGCTCCATGACCTTGCCAGGCACAGAGGTGAGGCTGACCGGCCTGTAGTTCCCTGGCTCTTCCTTCTTTCCCTTTTTAAAAATGGGGGTTATGTTTCCTCTCTTCCAGTCATCAGGGACCTCACCAGACTGCCATGATTTCTCAAATATGATGGCCAGTGGCTTGGCAACTTCATCTGCCAGTTCCCTCAGGACTCACGGATGGATCTCATCAGGTCCCATGGACTTGTGCACCTTCAAGTTCCTTAGATGATCCTGAACCTGCTCTTCGAGTATAGTGGGCAGTTCTTCATCCTCACAGTCCCTGCCTGTGCCAAGGATGCACACCAAGGAAGAAGGGGCAGCACTGTGTCCATTGGAGCCTTCCTGCCTGCCTCGTCTTCCTCTCAACTTGTCTTCATCCACTGACCACTGTGGCATGCACCAACACTACCTTCTCCCAGAACGTGGAAAGGGATGCTTTCACTCAAATATTGCCTGGCCTGTTCTTCTTTAATAAATGGGTTGTTGAGTTTCATTTTTCATCACTTAATTTCTTAGCTAATTCAGACAGCCTCTGCTGGATATGCCAGTGGTGAGACTGGCTGCTCTTTTAACGAATTTAGTTGATTTAGTCAATTAGACTGGCAAGCAAACTTTTTCAGCATGCTAAGCGATCTTGTGCAGAGGGCTGATGCTCCGTGAGGCTCCTTAGCGCCAGGACAGGGGCATCATGACGTGACAGGGCCGGTGGACTACCAGTAACAGCATATGGGGACAGATCCACTTCCTCAAATATCCCCAGGCTGTGCAGCCCTGTGTCCATAACCATGGACAGACTGAGTTTGCTTAGGAAAGGCCTAAAGCCCCTGCGTCCTCTAGCAAATCCGCCCCTGGTGTGGCACTCCAGATAAATTTTGCACATGCTAATGCAAACATCCTTCCCTGTCAGGTAATTAAAATGCAGTGGACAAATGATGGAGGAGCAGGAAGGCGGGGATGCTTAGCACGTAGAACAGGGGACAGCAGTTTGTCTTCCCAGCCCCTCCACGGACACACAGTAGAAATGTGATGGCCGCTTAAAGCAAGATTTCCCTACAGATCTCAGCACTGGCCTAAATTTCAGCTTGGGCGCTTGACACAGCACATAACACTTTGCCAACCCAGCTGTGCTTTAAATCCGACTTTAGAGACCCGAAAGCCTGGACGTCAGCTGTTTGCATGCCTCACCTCACCCCTCTGCAAGAAGGAGCTGCAAGACCCCATGCCGTATCCACCACCCTTCCCGACCCTTAAGGCTGACGAAAGATGCTGTCTTTGCACAAAAAGATGTTAACCAAATTAGTCCAGTCAGTACACAAAATGAAAGGTCACCTCAACTTTGGAAGGATGCAGGCACGTAGATTATATTACTGTTAACTGAGCAAGAGAAACAATAGATCTTCCTCCTAATGCTACCTTGCTGTGGCCAGTAAGGATATGGTAAGAACTGATGCAGGCTCATCTGCTGCTTAATGCACCAGAAATCAGCCCCCCTTTAACACTTATCTTTCTGTAGAAGCCTCTGTCCTCTCGATGTCGAGGCCCAACGGCACGGTCCCACAGCTGCCGCTTGTCTGGAGGCTCGGGTCACTCTCTTCACAGGTCATAAACAGAGCCTTAGTCAAACTGCAGATGCAAAAGAGCCTTACACGGACCAGTATCTTCTGCGTAAAGCTTGAAGATACACACGGCTCTTCTGGGGTGGGGGCACAGTGGCAGGTCCAGCAGACTCTGCAGCAGTAGATGCTACAAAATCAGCAAGGACATTAGCTGAAAGTGCAAACCACTTGGGTTTTTTTGGGTTTTTTTTTTTTTCCACACTGAAACTGCCCCCTTCAGCCTCCACAGCTTTCATCCCAAAACAACAGTGGAGTAGGGAGGCCCTGGTCCTGCTCAAGGACTCCTCCTTTTTGCCTGCATCCTCTCAACCCTTCTCTGCCAAGTCTCTCGAGGCAGTTTGAGGTCATTTCCCCATCTGAAAAAATTACTGTTAGAGACCAACCCCTCAATTTGTTCCAGGACTTGAGGAGCGAGACACATTTCTTCCTTGCCAAAAAGATATTCAGGCAGAAACTCTCTTGGCAGAAATGTATGGGTTTTCTGGCCCTTTCTCTGCATTTGGATACATTCTGTTACACAGGAAGATGCAATCCCTGCGTATCTCAACAGAAGCGTGTATTAAGATATTTCTCGTTTTTTTTTTTTTTTTTTCTGATGGCCCGACATACTTTTCTATAACACTGCAACTTACTCTACAGATTTGCCATTATCACTACTTATTTTCTCTTACAACAAAACACAAAGAACCTATTAATAAGGAGACATAAATGTCATTATTTCTGCTCTTTAACAAATCAATTGTCATTGATTCCTGTTCTTATCAGTTCTCCTAGTTCTCTACTTTCCTACAGAAATCATAGCAAAATACTTTTTCACCAAATCCCCTAAACAAGAATCTCTAGAACAATCTGGAAGTTTCACAGCAAGAACTAGACTCATCCACATTAATTTCTTCACTGCATTCAAAGGTTTGTCAAATTGACAATTTGCATTGAAGCCGTTGGTCATTCTGCAGCTTTTGGAGCCACCCATTTCCCTTGCAATGTCTCAAGTTTGAGCTCATGTGTTTTGTAGATGGATTGAACTTACAGATGGCTTCATTGCCCAGGGGCAGGGAGTAACACTTCTACACACACTCGTTTCTGCTTTGCTAAATTATTTGGAAGCTATGCTTCACATAAGCAGATGCTTTTGCAAATACCCAAAAGTTGGTAGCACTTTCAAGATGGTCTCCAAAACTAATTGCACAGTAGAAGGCAATAATCTGATCCTCAAAAGACTTCACATTTTGCAGAAAACGCTGTCTTGACCCCTGCTCAGTACAAATCTCTAGTTATATTTATCCTGGGCATCCTCAGATCTTATAACAAACTCCTACTGCTTTTACAGAATACAGGATCAGGCCCTCCACCTCTGTATAGGCAAACTTTGTACATAGGAGCATGTGCAATATAATGTCCCACCATCCTAAAAATTGTCCTCACTTTCCTAAAACTGACATTGTTTCTTAAAACCAAATGACTAAATTTCAAGGGGGACTTCCACACTGAAAAAGTACCAGAGAAAAAATCTGTCCCTCATTATCTAGTGCAAGAGGAAGGTGATGGACAGACAGACAGGATTTCCTTGATGATCTTTTTCCAGGAGTGAGGGCACTAGGAGAGGCTCTAGAGACAGTTCTCCAAAGCCCAACCTCCTCAATGACCATTTCCACCAAAAAAACCCCAACTTAACCAACTCTCCCAGCAAAAAAAAAAACTTACAAGTTTCAGATGTTGCTGCAAAAGGGTACTCACAGAAATATTTTAGAATGAGCCACAACTAATCCATTAGTCATTGCTATTAATAATTAAATTGTCCTTCTGCAGTCCTTTACACCCAAGGATATATCAAAGGACTTCCCAAACGTTAGCGAAGCATCACCACGTCTCACCTGCCATAGGTAACTGGCAGGGCTGGACTGGTTTGAGAGATCTGGAACTTGGCACCCTGGATAAGGCAGGGACTTGCCGGAGATATTAAACTCCGCAATCAGTGCCAGGAGCAGGAGCCAAACAAAGCCTGCACTGGAATCAATTTTCAGGCTTTTTTGGGATGGTTCTGTTTCATTTCTTTTTAAAAATAAATACGTATTTGAGGAGCTGTGCTCATTATGGTGGTTTACTTACAGGAGGCAAAGCTCTGTCCGTGGGTCTCCCGTAGGAGTCTCTGCTATGTGGCAGACTTCACCCGTGGAGCATTAAAACACAAACACTGGAACAAGGTCTTTTTCTGCGATCCTGTTTATTTTTTGAGAAATGCTCCTGATTGAGCTGGAAAATGCTTTCCCATCACCCCAAAGGCCAAGAGTCCTTTCTTTTTCATGCTGGTCCCTGTAACAGACCCCCCCCCAATAACTCAGCTAACGCACCTATTTTTCATAATACATCCAGCTGCCTTACAAAAAGCCAATGAATTATTCTTGGTTTTAGTGCAACCGCTGAAAATATTTCAAAGTGAAAAGGAATTGACCCAACCTACTGTGCACATTATTTATTCAGAGGTAGTACAAAAACGAGTCCCTGATGTTACTAAAACAAATCCTAATAAGTACAGAGAGCATCAATTACAGGCTTCCCTTTATAGTACTATATATCTCTTTCCCTTTCTAGAGATAGTATCACATGCAAGGGGGCACTGTGTTGGCTTTCAAATCTATTGAGCTTTCATAATTATAACCTCCATTTTAACCTCTTTTATAGGACATACTATACTGTTTCACGTTATGTTCCTTGAATCCCAACCAACCCTGTGAGAAAGTGTCTTTAAAGATCGCTTCTTATAAGACGTGCGTAAAATGGGGAATATTAAGCATTCATAACATTGGGCATACATTACATCATGGTGCCGAGCGCAAGGAAGAACGAAGCAAAATATATCTTGTGAACCTCACTTGGACTCTCGCTTTAAGCTCGGTAAATAATCAGCATGCACATACCCTGACATAATGAAACCAGAGAAATATTAATTGCAGTGGAATAGCTGGATTTTTTTTTTTTGTTCTAGTCTGTATGGAATGTCCTTCTATTTAATCAAAAAGCCTGGAATGATTCCTAATCTATCATAAAAAATTTTAAGGACATGATTAATTCCATTGTTTAAATTCTGCTTTATTGCCATAAGAAACTCTCATAAATGATCCTGCACCTTTCTCTGTGATCATTTCCTTCTAAAGTAATATACTAATTAATTTCAATTAAATATATGTAAAAGAAGATATATTTTGAAAAATGCTTCTCCCTTGCCATTTGTTAATATATTGAAAAAGTGTAAACCTTGGAACATTTAGCATAGAAAATATTCATTTTTGGTAATTTCTCAAGGGGGCAATTTATTAAATGAAAGGCTTTTAACATTAGCTAAAAGCAGCCTTGTAAATCATGGGTGTCATCAAACTGCTTCATCACTTCATTAATTTAAAAGATTATTATATGCGTAACTGACATAATTTTGAACAATGTTACATGGTTAATTTATTAATGTAGAAAAGCAGAAATGACATGCTGAATTGATTTATTATTATAATTGTATAATTTTAGGACTTTTCTCTGTGACTTTCACCAACAGAACAAATGATTCAGGGTGAAATTGTGCCATTGATTTTATTTTTTTATTTCTTTTTTTAAGGCAGGACTACTCGCTGATGTCTGCAAGGACTTACGAAGACATGGTCCAGCGTGACTCCTCTGTGTTTCAGTAGGAGCTGTTGAATGACCTTCTTTCCAACCCATAGTCACCTTGCAGTTTTATTAATTTTAAAGCACTTTTTTCCTCCTTTCAGTAGTCAAAAAGATTTAAAAGTTACTGTAGTTACGTTAAAAACCCGATTCTGAGTAGGCATGCTTAAATGTGCATATCCTCTAAGCTCTTCATGTGGACAGAAAGAGGATTTGGGGTGGTGGAACATGCCCAGCTCCACCGAAGAATCCAGCCTCCTGCAGACCAGCCCACAGTATTTTTGGTCATAATTGTATTAGCAAGCAGTTAGTGCTGGCTTTGTGCCCGAGCTGAAAATATAATGCAGCATCATTTATTTCCTAGGCGCTGTGCGGAAAGCACAGTTCAACTTGTCTTCAATAATAGAATACCACGTTTGGGATTTATTTTTAGACTGAAATGATGCGTGACTCTGGAACTCTGCAAAGCTGGTGGAACATTCCCGTTTCAGCCCAAAGACACGCATGCGAGGGCAGACAGATCCTGCTAAAGCAACCTTGCCTCAAAAACCTGCGAAGGAATAAGGTTAAATTGGGATTTAACTAAACTGGGCCCCAGTTCAGCAAAACACTTGGGCACACAACACTCACCTTCAGGTATGTGCTAACACGCTTCCCTTTAGCAGAGCCTAAAGAGCCCAGCCATCCTGCCAGCTTCCCAGAGCTCTGCAACCCACTCCTGCAGCCCAGCTTTTTCAAGCTGAATTGTCATCAAAACAGCTAAATTTTTTTTTTGTCTGCGTTTTGGCTGAATTTCCCAGCCCCAGACTTACGCTGCATTGCTTTGGTTGTGCTTGAACTGGGGTTGAGTGGACACATGGGTGATTGTGCAATGCTCTTACAGCATGTTTGTACCATATGAAGAAAAAACACCTTTAACAATACGGCTGGCTGGCTGTCCTAAGAAATGATCCTGGTGATCCTATAGCGCTAACTGAAGTTCTGGTTGTAGAAACACCTCATTTTCTAACACGAGTCTTGATACAGGAAAGCTTTCAAAGGATGACTACAGGTATGTCCTGGGGTATGCATCGGATGGGCACGAGGAGCCGTAGGCAGGTACAAAAACTACAGGAAAAGTCAGCTAGAGTCAGTCCAGACAGAGCCATCAGTGATGCTGTGGTTGGACCTCCAGTGCCAGGCACAGGTCTGTGGTTGCCATAGCCAGCGTGGCATGGATGTCCCTGAAACCTGGGTCACCTTCAGCCTTGCTTAAAGCTCATGTTAAGCAGTCAAACTGAGCTTCAGGTCTTTGACTAGAATCTGAGAGGACCAGGACTGGAACGCTAACAGCCCAGCCTAAAGCCCAGGAGCCAAATTTGTTTTGGTAAAATTCAGCTTGTCAGCCAACATTGGCTTTGCTGTACCTGTGAGTGCTTGAACTGCTCTCACCTGTGCCAGACCAGGGTCACAGGGTTGAGAGTGGGGAAACGTGGGCTGCAGGCTGAGTGATGCTTATGCGGGGTGTGAAAGCCTGGGCATGGCCACAAACTCCTCTTTTTTGTACACTTTGTTTACTTAGAGCTGTCTTTAGATGACCAGACACATGGGTCTAGCCTCTAGAAGGGACACCTGAGATGCCAATAATAAGGATACCAAAAAGCAAAGAATTTCACAGTGGATAAAATTTAAAATGCAAATTAAAAACCAGACCATTTCAGAGCAGTGGTTAAGGATCCTGCATCATCAAATGGTGTCACAAGAGCATTCTGGGCAATTACTGACAATTTTTAAGAGAGTATTTTTCTTTCCCTGTAATCTTACATAATGCCTTTCATATGTAATACCTCGAGCATATGCAGTATGCAAAACACTCTACCAACTGTACACAGACAGAAATCATTTCGCCATTAAAAGCAGCCATGGCCAGAGTGCAGAATGGTGACCAGATGGTCTGAGTGCAGCGCACGCTGCAAGACTAAAGAACAGGGAAAAATGTTAGCTGAGACCGCTGGGGCAAATCCAGGCTCTTATGAAAAGCACCATGTGGTTTTTAATGTGCGCAGAGTGAAGACAGGACCTCTGATTTTAAGATACTACCCCCCAAGATGTAAATTATCCAGAAAAGCATCCTTCATGCCATAAAGTTTCAGCCCATCACTCACGTATGTTATTTCAATGCTCACAAGTTAGATAGGGCGTATTATAAATCTCCAATTATCTCTGGCATGTGTGCAGTTGACTTATTTTTGATGATGATAATTTATTTTTTTTTTTCCTAAGGGTGTCACTAAGGACATGGGGAAACAATTTAGGAGATTACAAAAAAAAAAAGGAAAGATTTGAGCCAAATGCTTTCTTACAGGAAACATTTATTTGCACTCGAGTGTCTCATCTAACAAAGTTCCACCATATTTTCCCACAACAGACAGGAACTTGTCTGCATTAGCATTTTAAGAAACGAATCCTAAAGATCAGCAAGTGTCAATACGCTGTCACAAGCAGGATGGATGGCTCTTAACAGAGCTCTTCTCACATGAGTGCAAATGACTGTCTCTTAGTTCATCACAGGCATTTTGGTCAACAGAAACTTTTCTTATTTTCACATGGCCTTTAAAATCCTTATGAAAGCAAAACAGAGGGGCTGATCCTGTTGTACTGCAATCAGTGGCAAAACTCCTCTTTGCCTTATGGAATGCAAAACGAGGACCCAAGTACGAGCAAACGGAATATTATAATTTTCTGCAATCTGATCTTGCCAATCACATCACAATTATAAACCTTAGAAGGTGTGAGGGAGACAATTTGTAGAGAATAATTTCTTTTAAAAACACATGTTCTACGTGATCTGGAGTGGATACGTCCTGGGCAAAAAGAGCTGGTTTTGATCTGACTTTTGTTTTATATTTAGTGCTACAAACATCTGCTAGCCTTATAACAAATTGCACTTTAGTAGTCATAATTAGTAACCACATGATGCTGTTCTACATGTGACATTCACAAAATCAGAAAAACATGGGACAGTGGAAGTACTCTATTGATGTAATTTCTGGATGTTATCTATAACCACTGTGTGACTCTCTCAGCTTCCCCATCTTCTCCTGACGCAGAGGGATCCCTTTTTCTTTTTTTTTTAAGAAAGATATTTTAACCAAAGTGACAGCTTAGTTACAGATTTCCTCTTGGAGAAGATTGTCACTGGTGATGTCTACCAGCTTGAAAATGAGGCGTGCTGCCTCATGATGACTGTAGGAAATCTGAAAGCCCCTCCCACTCTCAAGCTTCAGTGGACAAATCCAGACACGCAGCAAAGATGACAACAACAAAGTTCAACTAAAATTGTAAAGCTACAAGCTTCTTCAGTGTAACACTGGCTACGCTTGACCATGGAACAGAAGTCTCCAGGATTATAGTCACAGGCAGTAACTTAATTCAGATAATTAAACATCCATAAACCTCCATAAACCTCCCAATGAGTACAAAGTCAATGGTAGGGTTTAGCAGTACTGGAGCCTGCCAGAAGTGGGGGAAAAAAAGCGGGTAAAGAAAAAAGAGATGATTTGGGCCCCACATCCCTCTGCTGCACCCCTCACAGCAAATCACTGATCATGAAAAAGTGTTTTTCACCCAACAGAAAACTTCTAGTTTCAAACATGTTCCTGTCAGGATAGGGTAAAACCAGGAACATCAGACCTAATTTGTGAAAAACAAACAAAGTAACAACACAGGCCCATGAAAACTGCCTCCCAACACTTCTGCTGCAACCAAACTTAAATCAACCTCTTCAGACAAAAAAAGTACTACAAACCAAAGAAATCCCCAACAGCAATTTGGTTTTGGATACCCCTTCTCCCAAGACATCAGTTCCTCTCCAGCTCAGTCACGAATGGAGAAAGTCACAAGACCCCAGTGCATTAGTTTTTTAACATAAGCCTGGCCGCAGTGGACCTCCACCACTTCCCCACTGTTTTGGGTTCTCCAGGTACCATTTCCATCGGCACCGGAGCCCTTTTAGTGTCTGCGCTTAGATTCATCACCTTCCCAGCACCTCCAGTGAGGCAGCCCACTCTCAGCCCCTCCAGTCCCCAGGGGAAGGATTGGGTCCATCTGCCAAGCAGAGGACTGGCAATGAAAGTAGGGTCTTTGTTATCCAGATGTTTCACTCTGTGGCTGGCAAATACGTTAGTGCTCTGTGGCCATCATTTGATTCAGCTCCTAAACGTGGCATCTAAGCTGTGGAGAGCAACAGCATTACAGACAGTGGATTTAACGTAAAGACATGGTTACCAGAGGACTTGGTTTGGTCTTAGTCATTGATGTCACGACTAATACTACCATCTGCTTCCCTGCTTTCCTTTGTGACAAGGCATCCATATTCTTTCCTCTTCTCGTTCATTCCCTACTTTCTGACTCCACTTTCCTTCTTTCTCTCCCCTTCTGCTCCACTCTTTCTCCCTTTTCCCAGATTCTGTTTTTTTTTCTCCTATTATCATCTTGCCTCTTCCACCTTCCCATGATCACTTTCCTTTTCCGAGTCAAAAAACTAATGTGAAAATCTACCAGAAACAAGCCAACCGGGTGAGCTGCTTAGACTGACCTCACAAAGACAACATCTCTGGTGAGAGAGGTCAAGTCCCTGAATTTCAAAATTTGCAAGGTGGAAGATAACTTGGGGCAAGTATCCCTGTACAACCCTCTCACTCTTACACTCCTTCCAGGTGCTGTGGGTCCCCGTGGCAGATGAGATACTGGGTTAGATCTTTAATTTTGAACTAGTATGGCTTTTCTTATGTTCTTTTTGAACCCAGGAGCCAGATATCAACCTCGCTTATAGTGGGAAAGCTCTCCTTAGTCAACCATATGAAGTGTTGTCCTTGAGGAGTCATCCACATCATCTATTGGCCATGAGATTGCATTTCCTTAGACCCAGCCTTTAGATGTGTGTCTCCTGCAGTGGTGACTCCACATAGTTACTGAGTAGTCTGCTCCAGTGCTTAACCATTTTTGGTACAAGGAATTTCTCTAATATCTCATTTAAATCTCCTTTGCTGCGTATCAAGCTGATTAATTCTATTCCTTCTCTCAAGAGACGAGGATTAAAATCTCACTGCTCTCTAATTTCTACTAACCTTGCAGATAGTGGAAGACTGTCACCACTTTCTAGCTTAAAACAATCATATCCTGTCAACTTTTCCAGTAATTTCATCCCAATATTACAGAAAACTGAAATCCTCTTCTCTCCAGAGCAAGACATGCTCTTTCTGCCTCTGCAAGAGGCAACAGGGCAGGCTCTGAATTGTCTGAGAGAAAATGGAAGAGTCCATAAAGCAGGCAGGGCTCCCAAAGAAGATTTATGGACAAGGCACTCAAAAGCTGTGTTGTCTGAGTGTTTCTCTTGGAAAGCTCTGCTCACGTGAACGCAGCCAGACCTTATCCCTGCCTGGCCAGCAGCAGGGCTGTGGTATTGCTGCCGCTTCTCTGCCGGGGAGGCGGTGAGGGTATATATGGGTAATTAGCATTTTTCAAGAGTTGTGCTGGAGGCTGCTAGAGGGAGAAGAGAAAACAAACATAAAATAAAATCTGGGCAAGAGGGTAATATTTCCATCATCAAAGCTGACATACTGCACTGTGAGTTCTTTGAGCAGCAGAAGCTCATTGTGCAAACCTCGTTGAAAGATAAATCTTTGTATGAGCCGTTCTCATAGGATAATTTTAGACTTCGGCACTTCCTTTCAGAGGGACAATTTTAAATCTGGAATAATTCACAGATATCCAAGGCCATTAGGTCATGCAATATAACTTCTGAAACAGGGGCCAATGATTTTCACCTACATCCCTGTAAAAACATTTTTGCAGGAAGAAGCTTGTTTGCAAGGGGGAGTTTCCATAGAGAAAACTATATGCTTGGGAGTACAGGCAGGACTTCTACCAGGAAACCCAACTCCTTGAACAGCTGGACTTGGACATCAATAGAAGAGTGTGCAGAAAACTGTGTGTCCTTCCCTCCTCACCTTACTTGTACCATCCTCCTGGACAAAGCCATCAGTCCTCACTTCTCCAAGCTAGACCTGGGCAGTTCCCTCTGGGACCTTCCAACAATCAGAAACTCCTCAGACCTAGTGCCTAGTATAGCTGGATGAGCACTGGAGCATATTTTGAAGTTTTGGTTGGAGGCAGACAGAGGAAAGACGACAAGAACAGAGGAGGACACAGGCTGTGGAAAAGCTGACACATCCCTTTGAAAAATTTATTAAGGATGTCTACTTCCCCCCTCTCCTGAACAAGGACTAACAAAAGCTTGTTTTTGTTTCCCATGAAAATTCACACCAAAATGTTTACTCTGTGAGAAGACAGACTGAGAGAAAGAAATGGGAGACCCTGAATGTATTTTGAGTGCTCCAGCATCTTTGGATTTTGATAGTTTTCTCTCTTCCTTACCTTTCTCATACCTTTTATGTTCAGCCTCCCAAGCAAGCATCCTAGGGACATGCACAGCTCTAGTGCTCCTGCTTAGCAAGGAGATGTGGCTTGAAGAGGAGGTTTTCTTTTATTAAATCCCTTTTCAGAGGCCATTTATTTTCTAAGGCTTCAGAAGTGCTAGTGAGGCAGGGGACAGTGCCATCAGAGAGGTAGGGTATCAATGCATAAGCACATAAGTGGAAGAAAGCTGTATATCCTTCTTACGTGTTCTGTACCTTCCCACTTCTCTTGACAGTTTCCCTGCTCCTGGTGAGAGAAGAGAAGTCTCTCCCAATCCTCCTTCTTCACCACTCTGTTCCCCATTTCCCCTTCCCTTTTCCCATTCGATTCCACCACTTGTCTGAAGCTCTCTTTGGAGGCCATCAGTTTTGCAGCTCCTTCATGATTGCATTGATTTTGACCAGCACTGCCTGGAAAGCTAAAGGGGAGTAGGAAAGAGGAGATGATCTACATAGGTTTGCAGACCATCCAAAGGGTACCATGTTGGTTCCTGCCATAAAGAGTTGACCTTATAATGCAAAATCATAGCTGAAAACTTTCATTGAAGATCACTACTTAGTATCAAAGTGAAAACTCTCATCATATATTAAATAAACTTATTGGCCAAAGCAACATACTCAAGTATTTTCCTCCTTGAAAACTGATGCTTCTGGAGGGGTAAATAAATGTTCAAGTATAATCACAGTTTGCACATGTGTTGATGAAAAAGAAGATATCACAGAACTCAAAACAAACCATCAGAACAATAAAACCAACACTAAAACCCAGCAAACCCCTTAATTCTGCCTCCCTACCCCCCAAGGTTAACAAAACCTCTTCAAATCAAGAGAGACCGCACTGGCAGCAACTATGGGAGGCTTTACATTGATGTTTTCTTTCTTTGAAAAGGCTTTAAATGCTTTTCTCGTGTTTTTACAAAAGCTTTTACATTTTCCAGGGGTGCTCTTTCTGTCTGAATGCCACCACTAGCAAAGGAAAGGAAATTCTTTACGTCCTTTTGTTGAAGCTACAGCAAGGGCTTCATGAGAAAATTCCATGTGCATGGAGCCCCGTATGGGCTTCTATAGATGGGGAGGAGGGAAAATCAAGCCCAGACAAGGAAACAAACAGATGTTTCATTCACGGTTGTATCAACAAATCAATATTAATCAATAATGAAATCCATTCATAACCCCCCAGAACTGATCGCCGGACTGCATTTTCCAAGGGTCACTTGGGCTGAAATCCAAGGGGGCCCTGCCACTTGTGCAAGTGGGCATGAAAGCTCACCCCAAAATGGCAGCCATGCAAACTGATCATGCTCTTTACCAGCCCGTGCTGAGGACTGGCATCCAGCCTTGACCTAGACATCCATAACGAGTTAAAGGCCTGTTTATTACCTTCAGCATCATACCCAGTGCAGAGAAAGCCACGTCACTGTGAACCAGTACTCCTTGTTTTGATGTCAGTCCCCAATATGCTTTTTTTAACAATTATCAAATCATTATGGGCCATGCCCTGCAGAAGACATTCCCCAGAAGTTGCGTGGACCTTCCCGACACGCCTCTTACATCTAACCTGCAGTTGGTGAAAGCAGAGAAAGAGAGAAGATGAGTGGAAAAAAAGTCAGTAGTTGGGAAATGGAAAGGAAGGGAAGGATTAAATGAAAAGCTCTGCCAGGATGCAGCCGTGGGGAGCTAATTCACCATGGGCAGTTTGACTTGAGGGAGGACTGAGTTTAAAGGGTCGGAATCTAGCAGACAGCTGGTACTCAGCTGGTGATGCTGCTGGTGTGTGCTGCTCCAGCATAGCCTATAAATGACACCAGGATGCGTTCTGGATTTTCTTTTTCTTTTTTTTTTTTAATTTTTTTTTTAAGTGACTTGTACAGGAAATTTTTCCTCATCACATGCAAAAGCTGTTCCAATTCCCCGAAGTAAGAGACTTGGCAAGTCAATTACAAGGAAAGTAGAAGTGTTGAAGCATATGAACAAATTTTAACAACATGCAAGTGTAACTTTTATTGCCAACAGTAAATGCACATTGGAATTTGAGGGGGGGAAGAAACCCTGATGAAGTGGCCAAATGCAGTTGTTTTTCTTTATCTACAGAGAATGCTGCGGTTTCATTTGCAGATGAATCACTTTGTTGTGATTTATTCGGTTTGTAAATGGATCTGATTTATTTTCCCATGGGATCTGAGAGATTTTTTTAGTAAAGCAAGTTATTGAGCCGGCTTACAGTGAGAGGCAACGTAATTGCACCAAAATGTTTGAAGAAGATCAAGTTAGGGTGCCACCTGCCAGAACATTTTGGCAATAAAACAGAACAAAATCCAAGAATATAAGAACGTAAACAAAAAAGCAAACAAACCCCAAACAAACCGCGATCAAAAAAAAGGAGAGAAAACTAGGATCTAGACAAACCAAACACAGACTCATCAGTTGTTAAAAGAGCCTTTAAAGGAATATCCTCCTTTGTAGCGCTCTGTTCCAGGGCACTTATAATATCAACATTGCCAGAGCAATTAAATTGTTTCATAATCAAACCTGGATCTCATTTATATGGCATATGAACATAGTAAAATAGAGCGTATGGAAAGTGTGCTGCACAATAAGATGTGGTTTATTTCATATCACAAGTTTGTCAGTAATTAGTTCATATCACAGGAAAAAAACATTAACATCTATCAAATATAATATGTACAGCTGGCAGATTTGCCAGCTTCAGTAGTTTTCCTACAATTGTGGTCTTTATTTTTTTTCTATTTTGTGTCCCACTGAGAACATGGAAATTGAAGATTCAATCCAAATCTCAAGACTTAGTGGAAAGATGCTCTGATTAATTCAGGGACTCTTGTATCTGGCCGCAGAAGAAAGCTTTCAAAAAATGAAATGGTCATACTTAAACCTACGTAGAGAATCTATAACTTTGGTAACAACTCAGTTGTGGTGAGTCTGCTCCAGGCATAAGCAACTTTTCTCAGGAGTTTCTATCTAAGGAGGCTTTTGCTTGTCTTTTTACACATGTAGGAAATGAACTGAACGAGGACAGTTTTCAGCATCCATGCTGTGAGAAAGAAGACAAAGTTTTGCCATTTATTTCTAGCCACAAAGTACTCTCTTCAAACATTAGCCACATGAGATGAAACCTATGCAATCAAACACAACTCTACAAACCACTTCCTGTTATCAGAAACACTTTTGTTACGGAGAAGCTTTCATTTTCAGCGTGGAGGAATGGACCGATGCTCGACTTTCTGCCACGGAAGAATGGATTTGGATAACGTGGCCACGTCTCCTGGCAGGAGAGGACTCAAAGTCTGTTTTAGCAGCAAGTGGAACACCTCCTGCTTAGAAAGTTAGCATTCTTGTGGCAGGTTGGAAAGAGCTTACAATAGGCTTTGATGCCTTTGCTCAGCCACATTTCCTCTTCCAGGATTTGTTGGGAAGAGGGGGAGGGAGAGGAGGGAATAGGTCCCAAACCTTTTACTATGTCTTCTGAGCTTGTTGTCTTTTGTAACCCACAAAGAACAGATTTTCTTTTGTAAATCCTTAGTAATTAAACGAGTACTTCACTGGCTATATTCTTCAATGGTCTTGTTTCCTAGGTTTTGCCTTTGACAGTCATATTTTGCAAAGGCTGCTAAGATGACTAGGCACCTTACCCTACTTAACACTAAACCAATTGATGCCCGTGCACACTGCATGAAGGAGGAAAAGTTTCATTAATGGCACTTCATTAAAGAACTGTGCTGGAAAGCCCTAAATGTGACCGAACCAACCGAAATCCAGAGCAAGCTGTCTATTAGGAAAGCAACAAAGACAGTTTCGGAAACTGAACTCTGGCTCCAGTGCAGCGGATTAGGAAGAGTGATGGGATTAGTGTTTAATGACTTGGGGCAAGAGACAAAGGGAATTTCGACAAAGAGGCTTAGATATGGAAGAATTAACACTCTCTATCCCAACCATGCCTCTGATGACTTCCAGCATTCTTTCCTGGCTCTGCTGAAGTTTGGGGAGGAGGGGAAGGGAAACAAAACAAAAAAAAAGACTAGCGGGGCTTTAATACCTCCTTAGCCTTTTCTTATCGCAGTTCTTTCTCTTTTTCAAGACGGAAAAGATCTTTCAATTTTTCTTAATCGATGTCATAAGCAAAGTTGCTAAGGGCTTGTGCTTCAGCAAACTGCGGAGGATCGCATTCCTAGCCACGCATTCATGAGCAATACTTGCTGATGCTACAGACCTCTCTCTATACAAATATATATTCATACATATATATTTATAGACATATTTTTATATAGATATACATATAACTATACAGACACAAATAGATATCTATATATTTTTATATATATTTATACAGATAAAGTGCATACTTTTAAAATGACTTAACAGGGAGTGGAATTTTCTTGCAATTGCATGGACTTGAGAAATCCTCTTTGATTTGGGGTTGTCTTACATAATATGGAGCAGGGTGAAACAGGCAGGAGGAGCAGATAATTCATTTACTCATACAGTTAATGACAGACTTTCCCAGAGTGACACGATTCAGGGCAGAACGTGTACTAACGACTGGTAGAACCCACGAGCCTGATTTTGCATACAGAAGGTGTAACTCCATTGGAGTAACTCATTTACTTCAGCGTAAGGGACAGAGAGAAGGAAGACTAAGCAGTGATTATTTAGCAGAGAAAACCTCTTGAAGCTAAAAGTAATTAATTAAATTTCACCAAAAAAAAGAAGCTGATCCCCCTCAATTGTGACAGGAAGACGTTAACATATTTGAGTGCTAAGCAGCACTCCAGTTTCTGCCCCTTTGGGCACTAATGTCAAAGAGAAACTGCTTAAATAAATCCACAGCAAGCACTACAGACCAGTGAGGAATGGGCTTAGGGAGACCTCTCCTGAGAAGTGCTGTGCACCTAACTCTGCTCCGGGAGCCTTCACACCTCGCTGAGCCAAGGGAAGCACCTGCACATCCCGGAATCAGGGCCTTTCATAGCTGCTGGTCTGCATTTCATGGGGGTAGAGACACCATCCTGCAACTATGCAAAATTTTCCTCCACTGTAAACCAACTTAACATGTAGTTATTTTCTTTTTTCTTCTATTTTTTTTTTAAAACCAACCTAAAGTGCTCACAGAAAAGCTAGGTATTCATTTCACATGTTAGCCAATATGAAATGCTCCCAGAGCAGCTTTAGACTCCAAAGTATTATTTAACCAGTGTGGTTTAGTAGGACAATGGCAGCCCCCTGCCGTAATCCATTCAGGGGCAATACCATCAGTCAGTGTGAAATTAAATACATTACAGGGTAAGAGCTTAATGCGTTTTATAGGCAGTTGTTCATCCACATCAAACTTTAGCTTTTAAAATCCTAACATTTGATCCCACAACAGGAACCATGCCTCGAGAATGAGATTGGCACATTTGCACTGCCAGCAGGGCAGAAAAAGCAGAGCGCAGCCTTTAGTGGGAAACGCAATTGCCTGCCTGAGAGGGAAAAACGCTCGCACCACGAGAGCTCTGCAGAGGCACAATTGCTTGTAATACACAGACAGGACTGGAAAGACAGTAAATAGAAACCCAGGGGTGGCTGGCTGCGGGTTATTAGAATGGGTTTCCTACCTTGGTGCACGTAGATTTCACTTATTTGTCCATACATATTATAAAAGTAATAATAATAGGGATTTTTTTTTTTTTAATTCATTCATACACATTATGGTTCTGCAAACTGTTGTACGTGCAGTCCTTACAACCCACGGAGTTTTATGGAACTTCTTGATGGAGCAGGCAGTGTTCCACAGGCTCGCGCCTTTACGCTACCCAAGCGCTCTTCCCAGACCCAGCTGCCAGGTCTTGCACGGGGCTTGTGCCTGTCTGTGCTCTAAAACCCAAACGCTCTGGCTTCCCTTTGCCACTGAAATAGCCTGAGCTGCAAAACTAGTTCATAAAAGAGATGTATGGAAAGTGCCAGGCAGAGGAGCCTGTTAAATTCTGCTCTCGGTTACACTTGCTTAATGCAGGAGTAAATTCTATTTGCTTCAGCCGAGTTACTCCGGATATAAATAGGTGTAAGCGAGATCAGAACAGGGTCCTTAGAGAGCCCTCTGCCTTCTGTGATGCTGCTTCTTAAAACGAAGCACTGATAAGCCCCAGCGGTAAAAAAAAAAATTATTTAAAATATCTTCAGAGCTATCTGTTGCCCAAAATGGCTTTTAACTGTTGAAAGAACATCAAACATTTAAAAATGCATAATCTGCTCTCAGCACCAGCACACAGTGCCAGGAATATTCGTCAGCCTTATGTTTTTGGATCGTATGTCACAGCGGATTATCTGACACTCCATGAACACTGACTGCTTCCTCCAGTTGCGGCTACAAAACTTGTTCTCAGGCATGTCACTGGATGCTACAAGCACCATGAAGTGGACCCTGCCTGCACAGTAAGGGTATTGTATCTCCCCAGCCTACGAGCAAAACTACGCCTTATATCCTGATAATGCCTTCCCCCTTGGAACAGAAAGAGCCAAAAAAAACTTCGATGAGTTTTCTTTAGTGATGAACATTTGGATAACTCTTTAAAATATTCCAGGGCTCCAGATGCTATTTATCCAGCGGTGTGAGTTGAGAGCTGTAAGGCCCACACCTAAAGGAAAGCTTTATTGCCTGGGGTGAGTGGGTGGGAAACTCTTTAGGCTCAAATGGGGTCAGCGAAACTACAGGCGAGCGCCGCAGCTGACTCCGAATACAATGGGGGAAGGGCACAAAAAAAAAGGGATGCAGGGAAATCAAAGGAAGAATTGAATTTATTTGCAGGCTTGTGTTGTCTAACTAAATGGAGAGAAGAAAGGGGAGTCCAGGATCCTCCCTTGCAAAACATATCAGCTAGCCAGAAATAATTTAATTCACAAAAAAGTCCTTTTTATTTTTACTCTCCCCTCCTGATGCCAAGATTAGTCCTTTAAAAGAGACTCCTTCCGTCCACTCCACTTTCTTTCCTTTCAACAGTGCCTTACGTGTTTTTGTGGGACAAATCATGTCAAAGAGACAAGAGGAGGAAAACTTCTCTGCCACACAGCCACCTGCCTCTTGTACTACTCCTCCTCTCTTTCTGTTCTTTCTTGCCCCTCACTCTGCCCACTCGTTAAGCCGCCTAAGGCTCAGCCTCTTCCCTTTAATGGAGCTTCGGAGAGATGGGAAACTCCTATATTCCATGTACTCTTCCAGAATATATCCCGCTTCTCTGACACCCACCTGCAACTCCCGCACACGCGTTGCACTCCCTGTCAATGCACTGGGCAGCCCAGATTCAACCATTTTAGATCTCCTTCCTTTCTTCCCATCTCTTTTCCTGCACTGTGAGATTGCAAGGTTAAGCCTGCCCCTAGACACCACCAGTTCCCCTTGCTTACATCCCCTCTCCACTGCATGTTCTCAAAAATGATGCCACACAACACAACGGCATTGCAGCTCTTTCCTCAGAGGCTCATGAAAAGTTCTTCGAAAGATGGTTGTGGACCAAGGAGAGCATGGAAAGCACTACTGCAAGAGAACCCAAACCTTCCAACCCTGTGAATTCCCCACACTGCATGGCCAAGGACCACTTAGACTGCTGCCAAGTAGAGCCAAAGCGAATGGCTGCTCCTTGAATTGCTCACATTAAAAAAACTCTAGTTGTTCTTTTGGGTTCTCTGGGTGACCCTGAGACACAAGTACAGGCACCTCCAGTCACCTCATGTACTCACCAGAGCAGGTTTGGCTCTCCCAACAGCTCCTGGGCGAGCCCGGCCTCAGATGAGACACAGGTTTCACAACAGCCTAAGAGGCAACCCCTTGGCCCACCCTACATTGCTCCACGGCAGGGAGGAAGCCATGTCCTGACCCTGTATGTCTATTTTTCAGGATGGAGGGATAAACCCTTAAATTTTCTTCCCTTAAACTACATTTTGTTGACAACCAAGGAGTCCAGTTTTGGTAACTGGACACCTAACAGGCTGGATCAGCACTGGCTACTGGTCATTAGCAGCACCAGAAGCTCAGAGGCACTAGCTGTCAAGATTCTGGAAATGTAGCTTGTTTGCAATTTTTCAGTTAAATGTGTTATTTAAAAATAAAAATAAAAAATCAGAAAGAACAACCAACATACTCTAAGGCAAACATTTGACTTTTAGTTTTTCTCCCCAAGAAGGAAAAAAGCTCCCCCTTATTTAATAACAAAGACTTCAAACACAGAATACATCTACTGGAAAAAAACACTTTTCTTTCTAATATCTGAGAGCCCAATCATCTGGCACAATTTCTAATAGAAGGAAAATCTACAGGCGCTGGTCAGAGCTGTGTCTATCTCAGCTCCAGGCTCGAGCACGGAGGAATTCCTGGGAGGACAGAGGTGGCCTCAGGCTCTCACACCAATTCTCCTGCCTCCCACCACCACCCCCACCCCAAATTGCCATCCTTCTCTTAACCTTGCCCCCTCAGCATTTCTGGGTGGGTCCTGAAAACACACACATACTTCTTTGCCACTCCTTGTCTCAGCTGAAACTTGTTCCTCTCTACCATTACCTCACCCCAAAACACAGGTGCACCTCAGGGTTTTTAAGGAAAACTTACATTTCTCACAAAACAGGTGTCGGTGTGTGCAGAAGGGTCAGTGGAAATGCACCATGGAGTAAGCTGGGTTTTCCAGACCCACCACTATTGGCTTACTTTCTTCACTTGTTCTCCATGTTTTCACAAGTTGATATACTGACAGCATCTTTGCAATGCACAGGATTATTTGGAGCTCTTCAGTAACTGCTTTCAAGTCATCAGAGGGCAATTCCTCTCCCAGTCCCAAGCCACTCAGCCTGGTCCCTGCTGAAAATGAATGCCATCACGAGGCACATAATGACAATGTTGAGTTCAATTTGGCTTTCATTAGCAGACCTGTGAGGCTGCTCTGAAGGGGGAAGGGAACTTGGAGACCCATACCCTAGCTGTGCTTGCCCGCTCCTGATGCTTTATCAGAAACCTTGAGATAGTCAATATTTTCATCAGAATTTCAGGCTTGACTTCTTCCCACCCTTCATCCCCAGTAAGTTTCAGTCCCTTTTACTTTTGGATGCAAGTCTCAAAACATAACTCAGAGAGTCAGAAATGAGAAGGTAAATAAAACAAAGCCAACATTTTTATCACGCTGATGCTGGGAACTGTGGCTCCTGATTTTAGACACTAACTCATAATACTATTTATATACACTTTACCCCGGGATTGTGTCAGCAGCAATAGGTTTCTGCCTGACTTGGTGTAGAGCAGACCAGACTCACGTCTGTTAAGTAAAGAAAATACAAAATTATTCTGACTTTCCACTGGTAAAACCGAGAAGGTGATGTAGCCCTGAATTAAACCTGGTAAAAATCCCCAAAGCTCAGTTTTCTCTACCATTTTCATCCTCAGACACAGAGAACAGAGGAGGAGACATGACCCCATCTCTATGTGCTTCTCCTAAAAAAAAAAAAAAAGAAGTGGGAAAAAATATTTTGTGGTTTGTTCATGGACAAGAAATAGTAGAAAGGTAACCTGCTTTCAAGATGTTTCTGGCCAATTTTTGGTATCTTCTTAAATTTGGATATTCCAGCTACGGGGCCCAACTATTTGTTATAATCCAAACAAAACTCAAGCCTCTGAAATTTCACACTGCTTAATAACACAGTTTCTTCCATTCTTGACTTCTCTCTAGCCAAGGAATTATATGATTTTGTCAAACTGAAACAGTTCATAATCCTTCTCCCCGACCATCCTTTTTGGATGTTTTCTTTACACGAAATTGCTTTCAATAAATGGACAGTACACGGGCTAGCCAAAACATTAGACTGGTAAAATAAATAATACCTTAAAAATATTTTTTTTTTTCCTATAAAAGCTGAAACAACACAATATTGTTGACTAGCTCTTCTGCTACTCCTGCAAATGCAGCGCTTTAGATGGGTAAATACCTCCGGCTTTCCTGCAGTCCGCACTGGAGGAATATTGCCTGCTGGGGCAGCCAGCCAGCCCCAAGGCTAAACAAATGATGCCGAAGCCTCCCAACATGAGTTAAGCACTGGCTGTGCCTCGTGCAACCCGTAGGAAGTATTGCAACATCAGAGGTTGGATTCAGCTGCATTTAAACATCTCCTCTCCCTCCATGTTTCTCCCAGTTATTTCAGCTGACAGACGCCCAAACCCCCATCAGCCAACCGAAAACATGGAAACACTCAAGGTCAGGTTGGATGGGGCTCTGAGCAACCTGATCTGGCTGGAGACGTCCCTGCTCCTTGCAGAGCGGTTGGACTAGATGGCCTTTAAAGGTCCCTTCCAACCCAAACCATTCTATGATTCTATGAAACGCCAGTGCAAGCCTCTCTCTTCCCAGAAATGCTTATCTGTAGAGAGCAAAGCAGCACCTTGCCCAGTCATATTTGATGATGCCTTGAGGTGCTCTCTTAAGCAAGAAGTCTCCAATTACCAGTGCTCTCTTGGTTCAGGGCATTACCATCCATTACTATATTTGTCTTGCCCCACCATGAAATTTTTGCTGGCAAGAGTGAATGCCTACAGCCTACACTTGTATCGAGGGCAGACTAATATGCCATGTGGAAGCATTGGCTTCCCCCCCCACCTTTATGAATTGCTATCTTTGATCCATTTTTCATATGTTTCCCTGTGCAAGTGCACAAAGACAAATATTCATTGTAATATTTATGAACACCGCCTGATAGTTACTATGGTTTCAAAGAAAACAGGAAAAATGGATACAAAACTGGATGCGCTTCACGTTAGGCAGCTATAGGTACGGCACATGTTATAAATTCTGTTCAAACTGACTCACTTCTTTCGATGAGGTAAGTGTTGACATTAGACAATTTGGTGGGGAGCATTTATTTCTGCATTTATTAAAATGTCAGTACCAGCAGGAGTAACACCTCCTAAAAGGCTTGCAGGTGCTTGTCTTCAAAAATCCAACATTTGAAGAGGATAAAAAGGTACAAACTACATTTAAAATGATTCACCGGTGGCTGGAAGAGAATAGATATGTTTGGGTATTTAATTAATGCGCATAATGCATAATTGACACTGCTCAAATCCAAGGGACTGCCCAAACTGCTCAATTTCAGCATGTTCAAAACGCTTTGCAGAATCAAAGTGGAAAAGAAGGATTTGTGCAGATTCCAGCGTGTTGCCAAAACAACACATTTAATTTATGCAAGGGCTGCGCTACAGACATACCCACACGCAGGTGGGCGCTACCTCCGAAATGCAAAGTACTCAAGTGAAAAGCAAGAGGATGAAAAACATCTTGGTAAAAATGTATTCAATATGTAAAAATAGCTCTGCAGAGGTCATGGTGCCGAGCAGCGGAGGCAATGCCTAATGACTACAGACGAAGCATGAGGCTGGTACGATAGCACCAAGATTTTTTTAATTTTCTCTCTCTGAAAACCTTTCAGGACGCTGCTTGCATCCCCCTTTGCTCGGCTCTCCAAAGAAATTGGTAAGGCCAGAATAAGACGTCGGCTTGTTCACATCACAGGGAAATATAAACTGAGGTCAAGAAAACCACAACATCTGGAACGTGAGAAAAGGATTTACTGTTAAGGGCTTAATGAACTCTGAAAATAAAGTTCTCAACTTTGCTAATTTGTTTGGGCTTCAAAGAGGAATAAAATGCAAAGCTGGAAGAAGGTTTTATGGCTCTCTTGAAGAAATAACAACTACATCCGAGCTAAAATTAGCAGAGCCCAATGACAGTAGGGAGAGTGTTGCTATTATTTAGCCAATCCTAGGAGAAAATGCTAAATTGTAACTGCAAGCAATTTGTGTGCAAATTATTGTGGGAAAAGACGACTGATGGACTCTTTGGCTTTGCAGCTCAGGGACAGCCAGGGTCCCTGAACTGGTGGGGGACAGGGCTGGGTGGGGACGTGCAGGTTCTTGCAGGCAACGAAGATCTGCCTGATGCCATTCACACAGGGCCAGATGCGGGAAAGGATGCATTGGTCCCATCATTTTAGCTTGAATTAGGAATGCATACAACTACAGCACTTTGGTTCACACTGTGACCTGCTTTCGCGATGTGCAAAGCGGAGACGATTCAGATGGAACGAAAGCTGGAAGATACACGTTTAACACACTCCAGACCCTACACCAGGCACTTGGTCCACGGGAACCAGATGAAAGCTAATCCGTGGGAAACCCTTCCACAGTGTATGCATAGGGAAGGTGGCAAATCCTCAGCATTGCCTATTTTTCTCTGTACATCCACTCTGACTTTGCTGCCCTGAGTAGACTGTAGCAAAGTTCAGCCATTTGGGAAGTTGACTGCATATATTTCTCTTGCTATTTCTGTGCAGGATCTCACACCCGCAGGCATCAGTTCTTTCCTTCATTCCCCTCAAAGAGCAGCATTCAGTACTCCATTAGGCTGGGGATAAGAAGGTGGGTGAAGACACAGGTACAGATTGTTCCCAGGGAAGCTTAACTACAGTGATGTGCCCAAAAAACAAGAAGGAAAAAAATCCCACAGGGTGGTGAACACACTGGTCTTGCTACTCTCAACCAGGAGAGCAAATGCTTCTCTTGCAAAGGTGCCACAGGCTCGATTCCCAGGTCTCCTCACAATGCAACTCAGACCCATTTCTACTTAATCCAGGGAGTTTTGACTATAAAGGGACTGGAAATAAAAGAATTAGGTCCCTGGGATCAGGATCTAATTAGGATTGCCACCCATTTCCCTGGTCTCAGCAAGGGGTCATCTATTGCCTCATTCTTGAAGCTGTAATAATTTCAGTGGTCCAAGCCAGGAGGTTAGTGGAAGGAGAGCACATGGAGCGGCAACTGAGTGATTTCCTTGACACAATACTTTGACAAGATTTTGGTGGTGTTTATGACCCTCTTTTACTCTCAGCCATCAATATGGATTCCTACAGCTGAGGTTCATTCACCATACAGAGCTGCAGGCCACAAATTGTCTTTGGACACACCAACACAACACAGTTCTCGTCCTGCTCCTGCCTGTGAGATCTGGTCTTTCTATAAGCAGCAAGGGCCTTTGGACTCAGGCTATTTTCGCTCTGGATCAAGCTGAGGGGACAGGCCTGAGCAAGGAGAGAAGCAGCAGCTGCTCTCCGCAGAGGGGTGAGCTTCAGAGGATTTTCATCCAAATCACAGTTCTGCAAGCTGGAGTTAGCAACAGTGGGAGGATGATGACAGTGTTTGAGGCAGTTTTCATCAGAAAACAGACAGCTTCTTCCCTGCACATAAACACTTCTGCATCGCTGATGTCAGCTTGCATACTCCTGCCTTTGCCATTAAAGAGCAATATATTTATACAGACACATCTTCCTCAGTGTATACAGGCACACACGCTCAGCTTATGAAGCTGCTGTGGGACAGAGAGCTCCATTCTCCCTCTAAAAAAACACAGCGGGTACCAGCTTCATGAGATGGCACCAAAGGACACTGATTTCCCCACACCCTCAGTTTGCTTCTGTCTTTCAAGTGCAGCACACTAAACGACAGCCCCTTACAAAAACCCCAGCACAGCATTTCAGTCCCCTTCTACACAAGGAAAACAAACATTTCTCTGCACGGCCATTGTGTTTTCGGCTTACTCACTGCATGGAAGATACATAACAAAACAAACGCATTTAAAAAAAAAAAAAAAACAGCTTTGTGGTCTTTGTGGTGCAGATGTGAGGTGTCAGTTTGGGGTGCAGGTATCCACACTATCACTTCACCACCATAGATGGCAGTAAATGCCCTTCATGTCCATGCTCCTGCCTGAGAGGTACAATCACATCAGTACCCTTACTTTCTTTTTTTCCAAATCACAAACCCAGTTACACAGCATCCTCCCTGCATCTCTAAGGACATTGCCAATATTAACAACTTAAGACTCTGGGCACCCCCGGGCAAAAGTGTTATTTCTACTTTTTCAAGGTCAAAACACCTCAGTAATCTCATGTGCTTAGGACACACACCAGAAACTATAGAAGGGCTGAGAAAAGAACTTGAAACTCCAGGCAGCCAAATTGGTCACAGCTATCGTTCCCGTAGGGAGGCTGGTGCAAAACAAGGACTTATTGTCACAAGCTTAACCAGCTACCAGATGAACAACCTGTCCATAAACTGCCATGGTGCCTTGTGCCATCAGCAGAACCACAAAACCATTACACATGAGCAGACTCTTTCCATAACTGACCAAGCAATAAGTTCATCTTGAAGATAAATACGGGGTGAAAGTCACATCTTTCCTTCCTTGAGGCTTCCCCTGTGGAAAGGACTCAAGGAAGAGCTGCTGGTGGCACCGCTATGGCTGGTAGGTGGCACATAGGATGGGGACCACAGGGTCCCCATCCCTGCATGGCTCTGCAAGGACAAGGCAGCCCTGAGTGTAACAAGAAGCATCAAAGGCAAATTTCACTCAAAGCCATCCAGGGACTTCCTAAAACACTACACATACAGGCAGGTCTCCTCCCTTTCTACAATTATTAATTGTAAAATAATGATTTCCCCAAGAAAAAAACTTCTTTTTTTTCAAGTTAACAGTATACTCACATCTGTTCGCAGTAAATATTTCGAAGTGACTTTGGGGAGCAAGGAAAAAACCCACCACCCTACCTTACATTAGTTTAATACAAATATTTCCAAGCATATGTTCATAAAGTATTATTTGGGGAAGATTAATTGAAGCACTGATGAAAACGCAGAATCTGTCCACGATGCCAAGAAGATTCTCAGAGCACTGAAAACTGAAGTGATTCCCTTTTGTTCCTGCGCCGATGGGGTGTTTGGCTGAACAGGAGCAGCCCCTACCCTCCCCTCTCCCCTCCGCTTAGAAAAAAATGGCAAAAATTGACCATTAGCTGGGGATTAGCTCATACATTAAATAATGTTGTAAAATATTTTTATGGCGCTACTTCTAGCTGTTTTAAAGATTTCTATTCAGGACATCTAAAGCTTAGGGTAAAAGATATATATGCATGAACTTTTTTTTGAAAGAGGAACGTTATCTTTAAACACCGAAGATTACAACTGATTGCAAGCTGGCAAAGCATCGACATTTACACTGAAATCGTTCTTCTCTACTAAATACAAAATATCATAAGTATAATTACCTCATAATAATTACCTAATCCTTATTATTTTGCTTTTAGAATATTTACTTAGGCTTGGGTTACTAAAATTTCAAATAATACGGGGCCTGCTGTCATGGCTCTTTATCCAAATGACTCGTAGTCTCTTGTAAACAGTTCTGTGATCTGATTTCCATTGGGACAGGAGTTGTAAAAGGCCAGGGATTTGCGATGGATTTACACGTATACTGTTTCAGTTAAGTTACCAAGGTCGACTTAACAGCCCTTTTCCTCAGACTCTTAAATACATTTGCCACCCAGCCTCTTTATACCACGTTCAAGGAAAGGGGCGATGTGATTGTAAAGGTTGCTTGAACTTCACTGGAAACCCCAATTTACATTCTTTCAAGCAGGAGTGGGATTTTTTTTTTATTTGGTTTTTTTTTTTTAAACGAGCTTTGTGGAGTTGTTAAAAAAACAATTCTTGCTAATAGGCACACGGGCGAGACACAGGTTTCCTTGAGTTTTGAAAAGGTCATTCAGGCTTCAGAAAACAACAGAGAATAACACTTGCAACTCAATTGTATTGCAGATATTAGCCCAGCCCTCTGAAGTCCAAGTTTTGTTCTCAGGAAAAATATATCGGATTACTGACCCACGATAATAGATCTTTTTAAAAGCAAAGCTCCTCCAGACTAAATACCAAACAAACAAACATTAACACCCTTTGATGCCTCCCTAAATTCTCAGTAAAGTTCAAATAGTTTGACTTGTGGTGATTGTGCAGAAATGTACTGATAATAAAGGTAAACAAAATTCATGGTTAATTCTCAGGTCTGAATGACTGGTCTGATTGTCTTGTTCACTTGGCAAACAATTTCTTTTCTAAATGTTATTGCAGCCACAGATATAATTTCTCTAACACTGCAGAAAGAATCAGATTAAAATATGATACAGAAGGAGCACTTACCTTGGACTGATTAATATGCTTAAGTTGTTACTGTGCCACCACGCTTAAAAGCATAAAGATACGCTTTTCTACACTAGTCTATATATATTGATACCTCCCATGTGCCAGGAAAACCGCTTTGATTAGTCACACGAAACCATTGCTTAAGTGGCATGAATTTTTCAGGCCTGCACTTTCCATAATCAAGTAATAAATTCTGGGACTAATCATAAGCAGTGCTGTCTCTCCCAGGTGAAGTGCAAAGAGATTCATCAGGAGTTTCTTTAACCAGAGGAAAACTAGAACGCCTAAGTAATTAAAAATGCATCTACAACTTGGAGAAAAACTCATTTCAGAGGTTGTAACGCAGACCAAAAGCTTCATAGTGAGCACTCGACTGTGTGCTTTGGGAGGGATTTTTTGCTTGGGCTTGAACTTCTACTTAATCCTAGTTGGATCAGCCTGTGAAAAAAATCCTGTTCACAAGGTAAAACCAAAGTGCTACTGAAATAAAGGTAGTTGGGGTTTTCTTCTTCCTTTTTCACAGACCGACAGTGACTGTCTGGGAAGGCATGTACATGGTGATCTTACACAATCCAGAAGCTTTCCTCTATCTGTGTGCCACTTCTCGGAGATGCAATCATCAGCTTTGAGCAATGAAGACGTGCAAGCCAGGCTTTTAAACTTGAATATATTAAATATATGAAACCCTAAGACCTACAGAGAACTCTTCAGCACTCCACTGCCCTAAATGACAACATTCTTTAAAACTGTGCATGAAATTTAATCTAATTCTTTTGTACTTGTGTTACCATACGCTTGGCTTAAACATTGCATTTTTAAGCCAAAATGCAAAGCTAATCTATCATAATGCCCCTCCAGGTGAGATTTATTATAGATCACTTTCTAAAACCCGTGTGTTCTATGTGCATGTGCATACCATATTCATCTTATTATTATCCAGTTGAAAAATTCCCAGTGTGTGCAACGCCTGAGATATAATAGCAGGCATGCCAACAGAATATGACACTTATGCTAATCTGCACCCCGCTGTGGAAAAACATACACAAGGATTCCATTACCACATTCATTAGGCTGCAGTGCACTTCATCTTGAATAGGGATTATGAACTATAATAGAGTGAAAACAGTTGATTGAATCCACTTAGCCAAATCTCTATGACATTAGCCAAATATTTCGGTGTGAGGAAGAGGAGGAGTTGAACCTTCTACTGGTGGGATGTGCTGCCTTCACTCTGTCTCTCCCCGGCGCTTCAGTTTCGATAGGAAGAGTTTTGATAAAGCCAAGGTCATGATGACACTTTGCACCGAGACAGGGTTTTAAATATTCAAAGTGCTGCCCAAGAATAGGCAAGAACAATGTGATGCTGTTGGGACTGATGGGGACTTCCAGACACATGCACT
The DNA here is from genome assembly GCA_009806455.1 of Tetrax tetrax. Taxonomy (NCBI): domain Eukaryota; kingdom Metazoa; phylum Chordata; class Aves; order Otidiformes; family Otididae; genus Tetrax; species Tetrax tetrax. The sequence goes on from WHYT01013018.1 coordinate 57,462, forward strand.
ATTACTTGTTTTGCACAAGTTCTTCAAAGCACGTTAGCAAATTCTTCATGCACCTGTTATATGTTTTTTTGGCACCAACAGAGAAGATTTCTAAGCTGACCATACGTGCAACAAAACCTACCAGTGACGGCATTAGGCTGCTTAAATGGTAATCACATTCAGATGAAAAAAGATGTTGTCCAGTTCTGTGTTCAAGTTTCCCAACTATGCTTTGAGTGTACATTCAACTTTTGGTTCTACACAATACAGTTGCCGCCTGACAGCCTGCCTTTCTTGGCAGAAAATTCAACTCCAACTATTTAAAATATTGTCAGAAATAATAAAGACCGGAATACAAGTTACCACTCGAGAAATGTTTTGGAACTTAGCTGTGCCCAGAAAAAAAAAAAAAAAAGGGAAAAGAAAAGAAAAGAAAAAGAGGCAATGAAGCCTTCCCAATGTACAAGACTCAAAAGATGATAATAGAAACCTTCTGTGCTTAGTATTTAGTCATTTCTGGGACTCTCTTGTTTCTATACATCCTTTTAACGTAGCAACTAAACAGGAAGTTCCTGTTAGCAGCAGTGCAATGTAACTGAAAGGAGAATCACTGAAACTCGCTGATAGAAACTCTGCTGCGTTCTTTTTTTTTTTTTTCAGCTAAAAAGAAAAAGGAAAGGAAAAGGATAGAAAAACAGAGAAAGTGTCAACAAGCAACCAAATATATTCAGTATGTCTAAACTCTGTTTTCCTTACGTGCATCTGACCCACCTTGCACGGTACTTACTCGGGGCACTTGCTGAGCTCAGTTATCCCCCAAGCGGTTCCTGCTCCTGTTGCACTGTCAGCTCTTTTTCCACTCAAGTTTTGGCAAAGCTGGAGGCAGCTCCAGCTGGGAAAGACAAATCCAGCATCAGCCAACACCAGCCTGGAGCAGGGACATTGCCCCACTACGTGCCAGCCTCATGGGTCAGCAAGGATGACTCCCGAGCTCTCCCTCCTGAAAAAGGAGGGATGGGGAGTTGGAGGATTAAGAGCAATTGCAGGTGCTCTCCTCTGGACCTTTTCCTGACTGACAGTAGTGAAGAAGCCGAGGGAGAATATAGATAAAATCAAGAGTATAAAAACAAGAGATGGATGGAGTTGATGGGAAGGTTGGGCAAAACTAGGACATGGCAGTGGAATTCACGTGAAGAGAAAGGTGACAGAGATTAGACGGGACTTGGCAGCAGGAAAGTTGAGAGGGACCAAACTGGCAGTGGTGTGGGACAAAAGACTGAACTGATTTAGAATTTGGAGAGAAAGAATGAATTTCTGGGCAAAAAGCAGCTTACACAACAGTGAGACATCCAGCATCATGTTAATCAATGTGCGTGGGAGACCAGGCAGCTAATCATCGCACAGGTGTTGGGTACAGGCTACAGGGGTTCAGGAATAAAGCCGTGTATCATGGGCAGGGCTTAGTGCTGATGTTATTACACTTTTGTTTTTTTAAAAGTATCTCATGGATGGAATTTATGAGCCTGCAGAGTTAGCAATATCGTCACTGGAAATGGCACGGGGATCCAGCCGGCTTCATAAATCCACTGCTGGATTCTGGATTTGGCATTAACCTCTGCAGGCAAAACTGTTTTGCTGGCATTACTTACCCAGTTTTCAAAATCTTGCCTCAAAATAAAGAACCAGGTTTCTGCACACATGCAGGCACCTATCTCAGGAAGATGCTGAGTGCTATCTGACAGGGTTATTTCAGCAGAAGCTAAGGTAGGTTGGTATTTTACGGTGCCAGGTCTTCTAACAATAGGCCTAGCCTTTGTAGAGAAAGTTTTATTGCTAATTTCAGAGCGAACAGCTCTGTGGCCTGTATAAAATACCCAGGAGAAGAACAAGCACTCTATAAACTCCTGAAGGAAATGCGACTCCCACAAACGGCAGGAGGAAAACAGAAATTTTACTAAATATTTAAACTACTTAATTTACCAGAGAGAAGGAACATGCTCTGGGGATGGGTTTGTTTTTTTTTTTTTTTCTTTAGTCGAGGTCCAGCTTCTATTTTTCAACTTGGAAAGGTAAGTGGGAGCATCAAACAGGTTGAACGAGGCACTGTTTTCTTGCTACAGGAACATGGCCCTTTGCACCAAGATTGTAATACAATCCATCCTCTCTGGGACTGCAAATGCTACAGTGCAAAACTGTGTTTGAAAACCTCTTTTATCATTCATCGTCTCCAGACTGAAATCATTTTTGACAACCTCTGCAGAAAACAAGCAGCTTTCTGGCTACTGGCGAGCCGATTAAAGGGAGGAAACACATGTTCACTGTCAGACAGAGCCCCTGGAGAAAGCATTGACAACCTTTTAACCTCCTTTCCCAGTGAAAGTGCCCAAATGTTTCTCTGGAACAAAACCCCAGCATTGTTTTAAGCATCTTTTCGTTTAATGCACTATATTTTTCAAGATATGTTGAGAGTCAGAGGAATTCCATTTTAATGTGGAGGTTTCACAATCAGTTCAATTCCCATGCAAACAGTCATATAAACAATTATTAATGGGGAATATCTGTTTATGAACTAACTTTTTTCTTCTCTTTCTTCTTCTTTTTTCTTTTCTTTATTTTTCTTTTCTTTTCTTTTCTCTTTTATTTTTTTCTTCACTGTCTGACCACAGTTTAAATACCGACACATTGAAAAGTTCACTAACCTCTACAGTGATTTCTCAAAACAAGCCAAAAAGCCACAGGAGTGAAATTTTCTGAACAGTAGGAAGGCTGACTAGCAGACATTATTAGCACTTTGAGCATTCAAATCTGGCCATGGAAACTTTTGTGAGTTACAAGATGCTGGGGCAGGAAGCACCACACTTTACTGATGTATTTGTTATCAAGGGAACCAGTTTCCACTGTATTTAATCATCAGCAATAGGGGAAAATAAATTTTGAGAAGTAAAACAAGGATTAAAAAAAAAAAAAAAAAAAAAAAAAAAAGTTTTAAAAG
>WHYT01013019.1:2427-85680 GCA_009806455.1 Tetrax tetrax
TTATATTTAAAAAAAAAAAAAAAATCAAATATTTTCTTTGGGTCACATTCGTTGCTGTGATACCAGTGAGGGTTAGAGGTCCCTTGAGTAAACCATTTTGAAAAAAAAAAAAGTGCTGCTACTAGCATCTGTACATTGGCTACATTAGAGTTTTGTACAATAAATCAACCACTGAATAACTTTAATCTAAAATTTCATTAAGTAGTTCTTGTCAGGTAGTAAAGCTGGATAATGCAGTGCTGTTTAATGATAATTGGTGTTTGGTTAATAAATTCTGCAAGTTCGAATTACTTTCTAGCAATCTATAGAATGCAAGCCTCAGCAGTGTAACTAAACCTCAAATTGATTAACTTGCATGAACCAGGCGTTCACAAAGATGGCACTATTCCAAATAAAAAGAGAACAGCGCATCAGCCGGATGGTGTTATGTTGCTCTGGAGTAAGGAAATAAATCCCCTCTGGGTGCATTTTTAAAAGCTTATGCCTTTGAAATGATGTCATCATATTTTATATAATTTTTTTCTTTTCTTTCATATTTTCTTTATATGTACAGACACACACACTTAGGTCACCAGTTCATGAGGCACGTGATACATTAGAATAATGGAAAGCATTTTTTTTTTTTTATATCATAGAATCAAACCCACAAAACAATTTAGCTGGAAAGTATTATTGAAAGGGCGCCATTAACAGCAAGCTGCTGCTCTCTAGCAATTAATGGAAGCAGGGTGTGGCTATATATGGGGTTTGTTGCTTCCTTCTTACATTTTTATATGAAAGAAAATAAAATATAGTACTGTCTAAATGACAGTTCTTTGGATACACTTAACTACTTCAAAAGTGCACAGTGACATTACTAATTCACTTGGATGGTAACTGGGAGTCGTCATTGTCATGATACATTAGACAAGAGGGGGAAACCATATTTATATTTTCCTTCAAGATGTCCCCTTTGACATTGGTATCATGAACTTACCAATCCTTTTCCTTTAATGAAAAGTGTCAAGGTAAAAACAAAATCTAGGAAAAGTGCAGTAACAGAAGAATATTGCCAAGAATTAAGGTATTTGTATTTGCATTTCTGAGTCCTAATCACATTCAAACTGAAGACGTAACTCCTAAAGCAATGCATCGTCTGTTATGCAGCAGTGTCTACTATGCCGATATTGACCATAGAGGAAACAATGGTTGATGCTCTTTAGCATATGGTTTGGGTATGATCTAGTGGGGTCAGTTTAGGAATTTTGGAAGAGATTTGGTCAGGGGTTGGATCATCAAAAAATGTAGCCTCTGAGCTTTGAAACTTGTAGTTTAGGTTGATGTCACTGAAGCTGCAAATGCCCCAGAAGTTCCTGTCAGAGTTCAGTTGGATGGGAGGAAACATGATTGTCTGTAATTAGGATTCATAATTGATTTTTTTATTTTTTGTTGTATTTAGTTAATTTTACATTCAAAAGAAAAATATCTAAAAATAATTAAGGCATAGCTGTTCTTGCCCAATATTAAGGTATCTCTTAGTTCTGACTGTCTATATGAGGAGTGGTTTTGGTTTGATGCTTCTAGAGGAATGAGTAAGTTTTGAGTTCTGTCATGTTTCACAGTGGATTGCACCTCATTTTTTACTCTGCACTAAAACTCCATTGGTGGCAGATGCTCAAAGGGATAGTGTCACTTACTGTAGTTCAAGTAGTGAATAGTGCAAATATAAATCGAAAGAATACGTCGGGAGGATTTTTAGTGCAATCTAAGGCAGTTCAGTTCCCAAACTACACGTAATGGGATTTTAACACCAAGCCTGTTTAATCCTTTCAAAAGTTTTTTTTTGCTACAACGGTGAAGTTCTAACTCAAATATTAGTGGGAAAATCCAGAAAGATATTTCTGAGGAGTTCTCTCCAAGTTTAAGCAAAACCATTACCCTTAGAGGTTTATTTTCCTCAGTGTGACCAGATTGCCAGTTTGACCCTATCAGCCAGTAGTTCAGGTACTAAAAATGAAGCAAACTTGTAGGGTAAGATAATTCTTCATTGAACTTCTGTAAAACTTCATTCTGTTTTTGCATAGGGGAGGGCCTGGTAGTGCAAGTTCATGGAAATCTGTTTTGAGATAAAGCTTCGGTGCCTTTGTGCGTGTTAGAGTGCAGATAAGTTGAAATTGCGAAAACTGCTGTTGAAGTACCGTACCCTCCATAGGACAATGCAAAGAAGTTGGACCCTTTGAGGGATCCAGCATGACTGCCATCGGTTCCCATCCTGTCAGTGTGCTTCAGTCACGTCCCTAGTGCACCCGGTCCTGGTGGGAAACGTTGGTTTGCCGTTGGCTGTGCTGACCAAAGTCCCTGATAATCCCAGAAGCAATGGGTTTGCCTATCATGTTGATAGTCAGCTGCTACTAACTGATCTTCTGTTGCTGCTTGTCTGCCGTCAGAAGACCCTCAGATATTTAAAACGTTTGATGGCTAGCAACTTCTGCACCACAGATGAAAAGCAAATAAAGATCTGGATGCATACCATCTCCTATCTATAATTCTACTTTGACTATGGTCTTACCATGCATATTTTTTCAGGGAATATTTTCAGTGATGCTTACTGATGTAAAGCATTCCCAGGCAGAAGTCTTGCGAAGCATTAGCAGAATAAAGATTAATGTGTGGAGAATCACTATGTTTGGTTTAATTTATTGTAAAAGCTGTGGTTAAAATGTAGATCATACTGCTGGTTTGGATCACAGTCTTAATTCCAAAAATTACAATCATCATAGGTGGATTATATCTGCATCTTTTCAAATAGATGACAATATATTTCTGTGCTGTTTTTCCCTAAAGAAAAATTGAAAGATAAGAGGCAGGAGTTTGAACATTGCAACATTTAGTTGTCAAACTGTGAATGGAAATTGCCATCACAGGGTCTGTGTGTTTACTCTCATACTTCAAAACCCTGTAGTGAAAGTGTATCCAAGAAGAAAGGAATTTCTTAAAAAAGACAAATAATATCTTAGTAGATGAGCAGTGATCCACCATAACTAAAATAAGTATTAATTGAAAAGAACCCTGGAATGCAGAAAAGGAAGTGTGGTGTTGTTTGGTGAACAGCACTCAGCAGAGCAGTACTGCAGGTCGTGGTCTATCCAGTGATTCTTTCCTGGAATGCCGTTCCTCTGCTCTGCAACATTCATCAGCCTCCTGTCTGGTCTCTGAGCTTCCTTTCCTAAGTTGTATCTTCCCATCATTGTTTATTTTAAAGACACAATACTACTCTCCTGCAGTTTTATGATAAAATGGTATGGTAGTATAGAGTTACTGACTGTTAAGCAGTGGCAGATTTTGGTTGTCCACCCTTTATTAAAATGTTGCAGAGTTTATCAGCAAACTCCACTGCCCAGTAGTCAACAGATCCCTTTTTTTAAAAAAAAAGCACACCGGACCTTTGTGACTGGGCACATATCTGTCATGAGCTATCACACAGTCTGTAGCCAGAAAAGAACCAGTACCAGTAAAATTGCTGAAATGATTTCAGTTTCATCTGACCAGTTTATACTGCCGTTCACCTTTTCACAACCCGATACATTACTTTGTGAGGTTGGCCAGTCCCACTATAGACAGCTTTCAAATGTAGTCAGTTGGAAGCCAGTTTGTTATGTACCAAATTCTGGGTGGGCTTGCCAGGCTAATGGAGTGGCTCCCGCTACCGCCATCCTGAAAAGGCATGGAAACGTGTGTCTCCACAAACGCAGTAGCCTGCATTCCCAGAGTTCAGACTGGTCTGTTAACCGAGATGGTGCTTATTGCATAGTGTCTTAATTTAAACTAATAGTCGGCCAAAATTAGAATCTTAAGACTCTCTGATGGCAGGGTAGGAGTTTGAGTCTAAACAATCACTATAGTTATCCTGATGTTTGTCCAGATTTTTTTCAGATTTAGATTTATTTTGTATGTATACTTCATAGACCATTTTGTCACAACAGAGGAAGGTGTTGGAAGTTTCCTATCTGTACAAGTGTTTATCTGCTCTGGTTAGGTAACTTTACTACTGTTCAGGATAGTGAGAATTTGATGAAAAGCTGGTCTTCGTATGCTATGGAATTATTTAAGATGTACTTGTGAAACTTCTCTCTCTTCTAAATGTGACTAATATCTGTCATTCTGTGGCTCTGAGAAGATGCCTTTTAAATAAGTATATCCACTTTGAAAGATATGTTATTGCTGAGTCATTTTCTCTAAAGTCAGTGTTATTTTGTAAGGGTAAGGTTTCCCCTATTCTCCTTCCCTATAAATATCTTATTTCCTGCATATCTTACCTTTCTGAGATAAGATTTCCTTCTGTCAGCATTTAATGTCACATGAGCATCACTAAGCTGCTAATTTAATGTTAGTGGGTGTTGCATGATGGTTACAGAGTGGTCGTTGGTTCAGAAGACACTGGTCGGAAAGGGTGCAAAACATTGTAAAGCCACCCAAAGTGACAAGAATCAAACACTCAGCAGAGTGGAGACTAAAAGGTTGTGCTTTGTTAGGAAGGCGTTAAGTACCTGCTGCTGCTTTGGGATGTGTGGGGGAAGAGACAGAACTCCAGGAGTCTGAAATAAGGTTTCACCACAGCATTACTTTTTCCTTGCTTTCTGCTCTAAGATTCAATAAATTATTTTAAATATTGTGATACTTGAAGGCCAAGTGTAAGAATTTACTCTGTTTGCTTTTTTTCCTTCTTATCCTCAGCTGCTTACCGCTAAGAATTTTGTTTTACAGAAAATGAGTCTGAATTTGTACTTAAGATAGTGGTATGTGTGGTTGACTGTCTTCAAGAAGATCAGTCAGTACCAAATGCACTTGACCTACTCCAAGTATTTGTATGCAGTTGCAATAGTGTGTTACAAATTCAGTCATGGATGGGTTTCATTGCATCATTATCTGCAGATTTTAGCAGCCAGGTGTGTTTCCTATGCCTTACCATACACTTATTTAATATATGGGACCATTATTCAGATGATGGCCTGAATATTTCCAGAATGTTTTACAGTATTTCTGTTTTCCAAGATAGTTGATAGTTAAGTCTGGCTCTCAAAGGCATGGCAGAGGAGCTCATGAGAACATTTTGGCTGAATTTCTGGTGATGTTCATGAGGTAGAGAAGCAATGGCTGTTGTGCTGGTAGCAGAAAGAGGGACGGACTAATTCCAGGGGAAGGCAACTTTCAAAATCAAGTAAGCATCATGTGATTATGTGTATAATTTAAAAGAAAAAAAGCTAGAACTTCAGCACAGTCTGTCTCTCCAGTATGTAAGAAGTGAAGCAAATGAATACAGCCTTGAATACACTTTTTAATTTTTCAACACTGTGTTTTGCCAACTTCAGTTCACTCTGTTGATGGTTCAGTCAGACCGTTTTTAAATTAAAAAGGAATACATGGTTGAATTATTTATTAAACAAAAGGTGCTTTTGTGCATGCAGACTACCTGGGTTTTGGATTTCTTTTACTGTTGGAGTTCGAAAGAAGTTTGTTGCTAGTAAATTAAGAGGTGGATCAACCCTCCTTCTTCCAAAATAAGTCTTCCTCTGTCTCAGAGGCAGCTAACTTGTGTCTGTCCAGTCACAGGAGAATGCCAAATCTTCTTTCAAATGTCCAATTTTGACCTTAGTGTGAAACTGCTTCCTCAATTTGGTAGGCTTCATGGAGACAAAATGTTGGTGTTCCAGATTTGTGCACAACTAGTGTTTGTTTTATTTTTGGAGGAAAACGGCTTGCAGTTGCCTGATCTTTTCTCTTCTTGTCCCCTTCCTTCCCTCTGGGATCACATAATTCTGCCAGAAGAGAACTGCTAGCTTCTGACTAGACTGTCTGAACTTCAGGTCACTTTGGCTGATGGTCACAGGGGGAGTGCTGGGGGAGCCTTCCATCAGCCTGGGAGCTGTGATCTCTGTAGCTTGCTTAGAAACCCGTGGGTGGTTTTACCTGGTGTTGAAAGAGGAATTAACTCGCTCAATCTGAGGGAACATCTATCTTGGAGGTTGATGTTTCTCTTCGCTGATGTGGGACTTGGTAACTATCTAGGAGTATAGCGATATAACAAGTGTGATGGGCTGCAAAAGGCCAGCCATGGCAGCCAAGAGGCTTTAGAGGAAGGTTGATGAGACCTGCCAGGACTCTGAGGAGCTCCCAGTCACACCAATGTGCGGGAGGGTGGTTATGAGCCTGTAGCTTTCCTGTGGAAGGAAAGCAGCGAACAGTAGCGAGTGGCTGGGCACACCCTGGCTTTGATAGCTACAGATGGAGACCTAAAAGATTGCAGGGCCACAGTCCAACACCAGCACATGTAAAATAAGGCTCAGGATTTAGATAACTCTGTTCCAGCATACTGACGTGCATGGCCACAGTCCAACTCCAACACATGCAAAATTAGTTTCAGGATCATTCCAGCATACTGAAGCCTATGCCTAAACCAGTTATTGCAACAAGCTCGACTAAATGAGGGAGAGGTTCAAAATAGTATTTTTCTTCTTTTTTTTTTTTTTTTTACCATCATAGTTCAGATTTTAAAAATTATATTTTCATAGTAGAAAAAGGAACCTGGATTATTGATGTATCACCTCCATAGGCAGCATTTCATATTTTTATAGCCCACAAATAGCATGTTATAGTGTCAGTGTACTTTAAAGCTATTTTACAAAACATGGGTACAGGTTGACTTAGTAATATACTTTTTGAGATACATCATTAATATAAAAAAATTAATGAGCCCATTCATATAATATCATGTTTAAAGACATTGTGGTCTCCATATGCCCACGATAGATTGTTAAACCAATGAGGAAAAAAACAAAATACTGATCCCTTCTCAAGATAGGAAGTAATGAATTTAATCAATATTTTTCCATTATAGCAAAACTTGTGTAATTAACATATTTTATTTATAGAAAAAGGGTGCTAGTAAAATAGATTCAGCAGTTCAGAGTTGCTCATAAGTATTTCTTCAAGTATAGCTCATTTTTTGTGAAATGGGGAAAGGAGTTGGAAATTATACTTAAGCGGCATGTACCAAAGAAGGTAAATGGGAGAAAAAATATTTACAGAGGTATTTATATTAGCTCAAAACAGTCATTTCGTTTGAAGGCAGCACTGGAAAGTAAAAAGTAAGAAAATACAAGTACTGGAAAAGTCCATACTATCATAGTCTGTCCAAATGCTGTAACGCACACCGAGACGTTATCCACTTTTTGGAGACTCTGTCAGCACATCTGTAATCAGTAATCTATAAATGGAATGAGTCTTTAATTCTTTCTTATTTTGTTGAGGGGGATATTAGTAATTTAACTACCTGTACATTGTTTTTATGTGGCTGATTCTACTGTTGCTTTCTTTCTTACTGGCATCTACAGAAAGATGTTCCTGTGACATTTTAAATAATTTACATTTCTCTTTATTAGAATGAATTTTTATAAAATCTGGTTACCTGCTACTGGCACTTCTATGCTTATTTTGCCACCCTGTGACAAGATAATAATAATGAAAACGGATTTTCTTAATCAATAGGATGCAAAAACTTCTCCAATGACACCTGATGCCCTGAGAGCTACTTATAATGTAGGCAACTCTGCGGTTCTGACTTGAAAAAAATATTTGTTTGGTTTTTGAATTTGTCTAAGCCAAGCAACTTGGGATGAAATTTGCCCAGTGTAGTTATTAAACATTTCCGTACAACTACTCAAAAGATTTTAAAAGATATTGATGGATTTTGAAAACCATGTGGAATTGAGTGTTAATTTGTGCTTTTTAAAAGGAGAGAAAGTAGGTTCAATAACACTCCCTTCCACCCAGAATCACTCTCTTTCCTGCAGTTTACTGGCACCGTTTCGGATTTTCTTCATAGTGTAGCCTGTACACTGTACCAAATGGTTCTGTTTGTCCCATGTGTAGTTTGGGAACAAGATGGAGGTCATAATGAAGTACACCGTACCTGTTTGGTTTATAGGTATGTAGAGATGCTAACACGTGGAAGAAACAAGGTTAGTATGGAAGCAGGACGAAGGCAATATATTCATTCACAGAAGTCCAGTTAATGGTTATTTTAGTTGATTAGCTAGCAACTACATTTTCTCCCTCATGAAATTGCCTCCACAGATCCTTACTTCTGGAGCTTAATCAGCAGTAGCAATCCATCCCAGGAGTGGGAGATCAGGAGTACTTAATTAAAGAGGGACTGTAAGGCAACTCTCCCAAATTGGATATCTGATCGAGCCTTGGCATCAGGAGAGCAATGCTAGGTAAAAGTGTTTATCAAACTCCACGTAGCCACTCTGCAAATCTCAGAGATGGGAATATGATGCAGACAGCCTGTAGAAGCTGCTATAACCTTAGTATGGGCTTTAAGGCCATCTGGTACCTGAACACCTGCCTACAAATAACACATACAAGTCCAAAAGATGGTCCAGTTGGATAGCTTCTCTGCTTAGATTCCCCACTGGAATTTTCTCCAAAAGCAGTAAACAATCTGTATGAGGTGTGGAAAGACCTTGTCCTCTCTGATCAATAATGAAGTGTCCATTTCAAATTTAGGTGACGTGATCAAAGCTAATACAGGTGAGTCAAGGATTTGGGTAAGATTACTGGGACAGGCTTACATGAGAACCCCAGATTGCTGTTGGCATGAACATTTGTTTAAAATCCAGAATATTCTAATCTTGTTTTAAGAAAAGGAGGAGAAAACTATGGGAAGTATGTCATATGGAAGGTTTGGGAGCTAACCTATTGCTATCAGAAATATAAATGTTCACCTGAGTAAATTTTGAGGATAGATGACAAGGAACACTGTGAAAATACCAAGGAAAGATACATAAGTACATATTTAAGCCCAGGATAGCTGATCCAAAGAGTAAGTATCTGCTTTGCTTGTGAAGATACATGTTCTGTACGGGGGAGTACAATAAGATGTTCTGGCAGCTCAGATGTGCACTTCTGAAGAAAGCAAGAACAAGCAGAAGCTCATCACTGAGACTAACTAGCATTACATTCAAGATAGCAAACAGATCCATTGTTCTGATAAATTAGGAAGTACATCCTCTTCTAACGCATCTGCTTTTCCTTGTGGAAAGATTATACAAGTCTAGTGGAATTTCATGAACCTCATCTGGTAAACTCAGTGATTTGAGATCTGAAGTGCTTTGATCTATACCGCCAAATTAGGGAAGTGGGATTTCAAAGGCGTGATTTTGGAGAAGCAGAACTGAAAAGCCGGTGAAGGAGTGGGTTGGTGGAAGTGTCTTGCATGTGAAGGACTTAGAAAAGAAGATAGCAGGATTTTGAAACACATGAACAAAGGTAGTGTTAGAGGGAGTGACGTAGTGATCTATGGTCTTCTGTGGCAAGCTCAACTCTCATTAGGTTCCAGTTCCTAGTGGTGTTGCCATAAAAGCGAAGACTATTTAAACAAAGACAAGCACTCTCATGGCCATGCTCTGTGTACTCCTGATGTTTGACTTCATTGAAGGACTGTGCACAGGTCTGACTGCATAAATTGCAACATATGCCTTTTAATTATACCATTTGTGCATGTGATCTTAGAATGGCCTTAAAAGTAATGAGCACTGGAAAAAGATGAAGTTTCAATATGCTTGCATGTGTATATATTAAAAATTATTCAAAACTCTTTTCAGTTTCATTTTGATTCAGTTTTGTCAAAACTAATATTTCAATAATATGCTAAAGTCCTGATTCAAATCTAAGCGCTGAAGTTTCCTCAAATTCAGTAGGGCTGGAGAGATGTACAGTAGCAAGATTAAAGTTTTAAGTTTACTTTCTTCTCATGCAGAGCTTAGAATATGTGTGATGGTTTGCAGGATAATGACATTTAACTGTAGCTTCTTGGGGCATGGACCACATCCTGTTGGTTTTGTACTACTGAACGCTACTTAATAACTACGATCACTAATTAATGAAACAATAAATGCAGAAAATGAACTATTTTGTGTTTTAGTAACAATTTTATGTTTCATATAGTATTTCCTTTTAAAGAAGTATAATATCATATCCTCAAATGGTAAGATGTAATTACTGATCATGTATCTCTTTGTTCCAGACACTTTTATAAAAGTGTATGTATTATGTATGATGTGACCTTCAAATGTCATGAATGCGTTGTGCAATAAACTGTCAATATTTGTGGCTATATGGTACTAGATGACTTTTACAATAATTGGAACAGCTTTATTAAAAGCTTGGATCACTCAGCTGGTTAAAGAGAAAGACACAGGCCAATGTTCATCTGGGAGTTTCCTTCTGCCAACTGCTAAATGAAAGATATTGTAAGGTACTTAAGATGTCTTCTTTCTTTAAAAAAAAAAATAGAATTAAAAAGGTCTTATGCAAAAAATACTCTCTCAAAAAAAAATTTTTTTTTCAATGTGCTTAATTTTCAGTCCAAACTGAGCTCTGTAAGTTAACAAGTACTACTAAGTTAACGAGTTTAAGTACCTCATCTGATTTTCTGTGTCTTTTGGTCACACTATTCTTTGAACAAATCAGGCAGCTAAAATGATGTACTCGAAAACTGTGTTTGAACTTTGATTATCTTAAAAGGTTTTAAAGATTTAGAACAATTTGAAAATTAAGACTGCTAAGAACTCCAAAACAGAAACTCTGTAGGGAATTTGATTAAAATGAAAAAAGAGGATAAGAAACATTTTGTGATAAACAAAAGCTTAATTTTTGGTTAAATGTCTATTGATGTCTCTTTGTGCTGTCTGTACAGCCCCTGGTGTGTTTCGCAGAAGGCGTACCACAGTGAAAAACAGTAAGATATGACCAACATTTGCCTACATGCAGTATTGTACAAAGTATTTTGCACCCATGGCGTGTGACCAGTGTTCAGGTGTGTCCTGTGCTCCAGGTGTGGGCTTAAGGTGTGTGTGCTGCCCCCAGGTCACCAATCTACCAGTCGGTAAAAAATGGCTTAGAATATTTTGTCTCCCTGTCTCTTGTGCTTGAAATAACGCCTGGATAGCTCCCCTGTAGCCCAAGAGATCAGCTATGGCTGCCATTTGCCCACTTCTAAATGTTACAAGTCTTACCTCAGATAAATGGTTATGGGCATTTTACTTCAGTTTGCACTAATCGGTAGCAGAGGCAGGGCAGTTTGTGCCTTTTGTTTGCCTGCGTGGTTCAGAGGGCTGAGGGGGAAGTCTGATGTCCAAAGTGGTATCTTTTTATTTACCAGTGGAACCTTTAGTATAATCTTTATTTCTAATAATACAAACAATGTGAATGCTGCTTTCTCACTAGTAGGACTCTTTTCCAATTCTCTTCTAAAATAGCTCTCTGTTTAAACAAATTCTCTGCCAATCCATATTAATGCCTAGCAGTTTAAGATTCCCATATATGGACATTATAAAACCTAAATCCTTGATGAAACAATAGAGACAGCAAGTTGTTCCTGACCTAAGACATTTGTAACTCTTTCCAGAGGCCTAAAATATAACTGTAATATTTAGTAATATCAGATTCTTTAATTTTAAGCCATGAACTTCACTAGCAAAAAAAGTGTAGTGACATCTGCTAATAGAATTCTGATTTCAAGTTAGGAGCATTGGGCCAGATTCTGTTCTCATTCACATCGAAGCAGACTAATTGAAGCTACTGCGGGTAGCTAGAAAAATATGGTTGCATTCCTATTTTCCACTATTTTCAGTATTATTAAAGCCTTCTTTAAGGAATAGACAAGAAACATAAAGCATATTTTCCCAGAAACTGTGCGTATCCTATACTGCTTCCCAGTGAATGAGGTGGTTGAGTCCAGGCATCCTTGCATAACGGGGGCAGATGTCACAGGATTAACATACTGAGTATCTTCTAACTCTCTTCTTGACATCAGATTCAGGATATATTTTTTTTCCTGCCACAAGATGGGCTAATCTGAGTGGTTTACACATTATTAAAACAGTAACCGTGGTCACTGCCAATTCTCCTTGCACCATGTTAACTTTTACAGGTAGTTCTAAAGAACTACAAATATTTTGAATTCCAGAAATATATGAAAACCTGGGATTATATGCAGCTTTAAAGACTTCTGGCCACATTTTCAAAGGGTTCTTTAATGTCTGAAAAATGTGCAAGAGCAAACACTTATAAGTGTGATTACCTATTTTGTGAGTTGATTACCTTTTCCATGTGATTGCCTAGTTTTGGCTAATTTGGCAATACTTGTGGCAACAAATTTTAACATATTTCGCTGATAATTTAGTCTGTATGAGGACTGCAATTTAGCTCCTTTCAACATGAAAGCACTTCTTTGTTAATTCCTGCACTTTCACATACACACAGCAAATAAATACTCAGGTAAAATTTACAGGACATACACATAGATGGCTCCTGTGAAAATCTGGCTGCTAATATGACTGAAGTAAGTGCTGCTACCTGACCAACTGCAGACAGGTTTCTGTTTGCAAAAGCAATTTCTAATTGTGTTTGTAGACTCATCCCAGACAAGTAGACCAGTCATACAGAACATATATGGAAATTTCAAATAATTCTTTTTCTTTTGCTCTTCACAAGACTGGCCAGATAGCTTCTGCTTTGCGTGCATCGAAGTTTGTCTCCCCTTTCCTAGAAATGTCTAGCGCAGCTGGCATTGTGTCTCTGTAGCATCCCTATCCACATACTGAGGCAGAGCCAGCTGTGGCAGTGGCACATTTCTGGGTAGATACCTGATACCTGGTTAAGATATCTCCTGTTACTGCTGTGTTTCTCTTTTTCTTTTCTTTTCTTTTCTTTTTTTTTTTTTTTTTTTAACCTACTACTGTAAAAGTGCTCCTGGCTCAAAACTGTTTATTAGGATTGTCTGGCTCTGAGGAAATCTCTCCGGGTACCTTGGGGATATGAAAGCAGCCTGCAGCACTACATGGGTCATCTCCATGGCTTTTTGTCCCTCCTCTCCTGAGAAGTGGATATCTGCCTGAAGAAGGACTAGATACAAATAGCAGATTGCTTCATTTTCATTTCAGTCTGTGGCAAGTAGATTTGCTCACATTTTGGTGGAATTGGCTCTTTGGTTATGCAGCTAATTGCCAACTTCTGATATGGATGTTAAAGCAAACTTTCTTTCCTTGCGTTTGTCCTGTGAGAACATGCGCACGGTCAGTTATTAAATGTAGCTGAGATAAGAGATGTCCCTGTCACACCACCTGAGGAGCTGCTTTGTGACTGAATTCCTGTGTCCTGTGCCACGGAGCGGGATCTGCCTGCCCAGCAGGTATGGCACACGCAGCAGCTGGAGGTCTGGCAGCTGTTGCTTTCTCCTTACACTGACACAGAGACTGGTTTCATATACAGAACTGAATGGTACTTTCTGAACTTCTGCCTATGGCTTCTGCTGTGAACAGATGCTTTCAAAGTGAAAGGAGAGCTCAGCAAAAGTAAGTTCAGAGACAGGGCTTGGAAGCCTTACATCTAGCGCGTACGTCTTCACCATATTTTATAGTCTGTTCTCTTGTTTCCTGCACTCGAATCAGGAAGGGTTGGGATGGGCAGGAAGACATTCAGGACGCAGACCTGCCTATAATGGAAGTAGATGCTAAAAAACCAGTCTAATCTCACGTGCATCGAGTGCACATCATGTAGACCACATAACTCAGTGAACCACAATGGCTGTAAGATAAGTAACTGTTCTCTTTCCTTCCTGTTCTTTTATCCTTGGAATTGAGCAGCCTGAAAAGTTATAGCTCAAATCTTGAGTAAATCATAAATTAGATGAATTTGGTAGCTCTAATCCTGGTTCTGCAGGTCTGTAAAACATCCACAGTTTTGCACAATTTAACAGAACTGACAGTTTTACTTGGAAAGAGGATCTCAATAGCAGGAGAAAGGGGGCATCAGAGGTTTACAATACACAATTTTTGGGAGATATGAAGATTTTTCATTCCAGCATACACTTTTGTTGGTATCATCCTTATTCACCAGTTTGCTTCTTAACTTTTTCCTTGCTCATGATCTCTTCTCCTTTTTCTGTGTCACTTTTTTTCCCTCTTCACTTTCTATAGGTTGCTTCAAGAGACTCAGTATTAAAAAACTTTGGTAGCTGAGTCAGTGAGACTTAAATGCATTTTAAAGTTAAGTACATTTTAAATTTAAGTGTCTTGACAAATAGTTAAAATTTGCCAAAATGGGGCCCTAGTAAGAAGTTAGGGTAGCATTTGATGAGGCCAGTCGGGAGCCTTGAACATATCTTTTCATTATTTGAAATAAAAGAACTTGGATGTAAAGCTTCTCATTCAGGTAGCGATGGCCTCCAGCACTTCGGTGGGCTTTGTAGGCAGAGAAATTCAAAAGAAAACCCCTCAGCCCAGCTTTAAAGTCTTAGGAATGCTTTCACTGTGGGAAGAAAAATTCTTCAAGGTAAGGCCCCTGTTGGAGTAAAGCTATCTACTGTATGTCTACTTAAATCTAAAAGAAAACTCTTCAGACCACCCACATCTTTCTTTGCTTCATTGTTGTTTTCAGTTTGCTTTTTCAGAGGGATTAGTGCTAGAGTAAACTCCATCGTCTCGCTGCCTTGAAAAAATTCAATTTTGTGTAAAGTGAAAATTAGACTCTTAAATCTGCAAAGCGAGCTGTTTATCTTACAAATTTATTCTTTTTTATTGGGCCACACATATTCTAGATAGAAAGATAAAAGGGAAATGGATAACAGGCCATCATTTAGAGTGACATATAGCAAAACATAACTAGTAGACTTATTCTGTAAATTCCTCCTGAGTGGCTTGTTAGCTTTATCTATATATTTATCTATAATGCTCATATAGTATTTATTGAAAACCAAAGTAAAATCCTGCAGTTTATCATCATGCATTCTGTATTTTGCACTTTAGAAAAATCTTTTTGCACTCAGGAATTCATTTTTTCTCAAAGCAGCTTAAGACATGATTATTTACAACTTTTGAGGAGAAAAAAGGGAAAAATCTAAACTCTTTAGGGAGATTGGAATTATAGACTAGCACCTGTATATGTGTTCCTGGATTCCTAAACACAAAATAGATTCCTGTAGTATGTTACTTTACATACTTGTGAATAATTCAAAATGACAGTTACTAGCCTTCTAACTTAAATATTGTGCTTTAACTCTGCAGTCTAAGAACAATCAGAAAATGTTAAACAAGATTGTGATGTGAAACCTATCAGATTTTGCCTTTTGAAAAGTAGCAACAGCTTGATTACATACAGGACTAAGATAAGCATTTACTTTTATATATATATATATATATATATCACTCTATCAGCCCGTTCTTTCAGCTTTAAGCAAAATAGTTTAGAGGGACAATTTCATAATAAATAATGAAATGCCTCTTAGTGTTACCTTTTCCAGAAATGTGGTATTTGGGTCTCTGCTACTGCATGAATAGTTTTTATTAGAGCCAAATGTTTAAGTGTTTCTTGTGTCCCATCACTTCCATTTAAAAAGGTAATGCTACATAAACTGCACTATGTTTCCTGACAGCTCTAGTTACGTATCAAATGGTTAAAGACAGAACATTTTTAGTTGGTAGTTTATGGTTGAAATAATGAAGGCACTGCATGCAGATTTTAGCTGTATGCTCCCCACCTCAGTGTGACCCAGCTAGCTCAGCTTTTGCATAGGGGAGCGATGATGTGCCCACGTGTGTCACACCGCTGTGGTGTGCCAGGAACGGAAATCCGGTTCAGAATTTCAACTTTTGTCATGGTACTGTTTGGTGAAATAATGAATTGATACATACATGTAATATTACGTGACCCTGTAAGTACAAGGGGATAGATGAGTCCTGTGTGGTTTGAGTAATGACTTCTTTAAAAATGCCCTACATTTTTTGAATTTTTTGTCACTCTTTTGTAAGTTACTTCATTAATACCCTGTTTGGATAATAGCAGCTTATTCAAGATGTCTGAGAATGCTGTTTCTTTGTACTGGGAGAGAGGAGAGAAGTCCTGGAGTCTCACTCATCATGTTATGACGCAAAGAACAATTGTAGCTGTGAACACTGAAGGGGAAAAGCCAGGAGCTGTGGATGAGAGGGAGAAGGAGTTTCCCCCCTCATCTGACCAATTTTTTCATTACCTTTCCCATGATGTTAGGTCCCTCACTAGGTTGTGTGTTGTAATGCCAGTGCTGAGATGTTGCAGAAGAAAGCTGATCAGCTTTGTGTGCAGACATCGCCACTGCTGTTGGACACCCCCTGTCACTGCAGCTCTGTTGTTTTGCATATGCTGATGCAAACTTTTCCCGTATAAAAGCATACAGATTTTCACAATACTTGGAAATTAAATAGATTCAACAAAACAACAATCTAAAACTTTTGGGGAAAAAATTAATAGGAACTAAGCAAAAGAAGAAATCAAACCAGCTGCTGACACAGCTGTTTCTTTTCTTGTATAATTCAGTTCAATATAAAGGTACCATATGCTGCTTAAAATGATGATAGGAAAGATGAAATAATTTAAGACAATAACAAGAAAATACATGAATTGTCAGCATTCTGTCAGATTTAAAGAATGAAATAGACAGGTGTAGTATTGACATGTTTAACTTTGTGTTGTGTTAGCAGTTTTAGTGCGAACAACTTCTGACATGTGCTGAAGTGATGTGAGAACATTTCTGTGTTGCAGACATTGGAGAAGAAGCTGGGAGATCTGTAGGAGTCCAGCAGCCAGCTTTACTGAGAGACAGGAGCCTTGGTTCTGCCATGAAAGACTGCCCATATTGTGGAAAAACTTTCAGAACGTCACATCACTTAAAGGTCCACTTGAGAATACATACAGGTGAGAGGAACAAGTGAGCGGAACACTCTCGACACGTGTGCGTGGGGGGGGTTAATGTAGTACGTGGCTAGGAGCCTTAATTCCCAGTGTAGATTTGGACTCATTAGTTGGAGAAAGTCTTTTGAGAAAGATATATGACAGTCTTAAATAAAAGCACAAGGAATGTGTTGTTGGATAAAAACCACTTTAATAGAATCATCTTTTCCCAGTTGAGGTTATTTCTGTCTCCTTCCCTGCTTCATCACTGTTTCCTTCAATTACCCTTGTCCTTCAATAGGCATAAGCCTATTGGTTTCAGACTTAGTTATACTAACTGCTTCAAAGGCCGGCCTTAACATCTGCTTAGGGATTCTGTATGTTTTTCTCAGAGTTACTATTTTTGTTCCATTTAGCATGCTCATTTTTAAGCTCTCGCTGTTCATATGAATACATCAGCTTCATGGATCTGCGCTTTTTTTTTGCCTTTTTTTTTTTTTTTGTAAATAGAACTCACCCAACTTAGTACTTGTAAGCAGTAAAACTTGCCATGTTTTATTTTAATAACAATCACAGCATTTCTACCCTACAGAGACTTACTACTGGTCTGGATTCTCACTTTATTTTGGTATGTCAGTCATTGGGTGGGCTGCTCTCAATACTAGTAAACTATAACCACTCCATTTAAATTATAATACCTTGTTTGCTTAAAATTACATATGTGCACGGTAATGTTCATGTAGAGACACAGTATATGTTTAAGATGACTTAAATCTGACATAAAATGCTGATATCCTCAGGCCTGCTGACATCACTAGAAGTTCTGTACATGGCTGATATGATACTGTTTTCCAAGTCCTAGGTATCGTAGTGGGCGTTTGGAGAATGGGCTAAACTGGAGATTTAGGATACTTCTCTTTGTAAACAGGCATAGTGGGCACTGTAATTGTGAAGTCATTTTCTTTTTAAATTATTTTCATAATTTGACTGCTACTTTTCTAATTGATAGGTAAAATAAATTGCATGAAGAAATACTTTCTGCTTGTACCTCCTACTTGAAAAACTTCACTGTTAATTTTTATCTCACTGAAGTGCCAGATGAGTAGTATTTTCCTCCCTCCCAAAATTCAGCAGTCATGTTTCTCCTGAAAATTATTTTAAAAAACACCAAATATTTCATTATTGAGATGGGAAAGTTTGTTCATTGTAATATTCTTCTTCTTTCTTTGGATTGTGGAGTAGGATTATACCACACTGGTTTTGATCTGAATTTTAAAATCTGGCACCCTAATGTAGTTTTGGGGTTTTTTTTCTGGTTGGATTGCATACCATTTAGGGCAGGAATATTCTTTTCCATGTGCTGGACTTTGTTGGTTTTTTTTTAAAAAAAAAAACAATACAAAACAAAAAAAAACAAACAAAAAAAACCCCAAAACCCCCAAAAACCAAACCAAACAGTGAAAACCCTATTTATGTGCTCTCTAATGTAGTGAAAGTATAAATGGTAGTTATTTTATTGGAAAATAATCTTGTAACTTTGAGATTTGACGTTTTTACTAACAGAGATGCAAAGGAAAATTCTTTAAAATAACCTAAGGATACCTATCTCTCCCTTTTGCTTTATTATACAGTGGTCACTTTGTTCGTATTTTAAAGATGGTAGTGATTACGCATTTGGTATTTGTGGCTTAGAACTAATGGAAGGTAAATTAATTGCAGTGGAAATATTTCATAAAACTTGCATATTAAAACTGACTAAACAAAATTAAAAGAAAAAAAAATAAACCATGCATAAAATAACAAAAATCCCTCTGTACAGACTGTTGAAACAACATTTACAATATATTTAAAATTATTATAATTTTAAAATAGATAAAGATCAATTTCCAGTAGGTTGAGAACAAAGTATTTGTAAATAATGACAAGAATATGTTTAAATCGAGCTATGTTTTACATATGGGAAATGATCCTAGTAAATATTATAAAAAATGTAAATTGGTGAATTACTAGAGCTATTACATAAAAATTAAGTTGCTTTGCAGCAAATGAAAATGATGTAATAGATACCAGTTATTAAACAAATATTGGTTACTCATACTTATCAGGGACAGTTTCCTGCCTTTTATGTCACACTCTGTCTTTATTATATGCCTGGATCATATAACTGACTGATAAAAAACACTTTACTGTGTTTCTCCACTACATTAACTCAATTACTGTTCTTGTTCTCACAGCACCTGTTTGTTAGAGATGAGCTCAAGCAGTTCAGCAGAAGTCAGGTTCCTTCGAACATCTGTGTGTTTGGAGGCACATGAGTAGGTTGGTTTGGTACGCATGCCAAGACAAGACCCAAAGTCTGATCCAGCCAGGAGGTGCTTCTGTGGCAGTTGGCCCAAAAAAAGCTAGAGAAGCTGTTTAATCTTCCACAAGAGGAGGAAGCTATCCTCTGTTTTAGAAGAATTAACTAGTGACTTGGGTTGCTTCTTTTTTCCCTTGGACATTTAATGGCTGCAACCTTCTCCACACTGAGTCTCAGTTTCTGTGTAGTTTGCTGTAATAAAATAAGCTTCTGAAGGAAAAAAAAAAAAAACAAGTTTTTATTTAGCATGCTAAGTTGAGACCCAACACACAATTGTAGAGGATTTTCCTTCTTGTCTAATTCAATGATATTCAGCTAGGAAGAGCTTTAAGGGGAAGACAGCAAGATATGATTAATGATTGTTCCCATATGATAAGAAGAAAAGGGCATAATTCTGTGAAATCAGAGTTTCTCCTCTTCCTTTAAAAACAGTTGAAGGACAAGACAATTCCGTGGTATGACCCCAAGAGAAGAGAGGAAGGCATTTCAGGGCAAAATGCTCCAGAGCCTAGGGACTTAGACATGGCAGACAGAACTCTTGAAGCCCCCCTAGATGACTTCTTTATGTTGACCAGTGAATAGATACGGGCTGTATGGTCCTGCTTCATCAGAGCTCCCTACATCTTGCACAAGCTCAATATGTGACGAGTTGCAGAAAGAAGAGCAAAGCATGTGTATGTGCTAGTAGCGCACAGCAGACATGTGGGTGGACTGGCCACTTTGTGATTCAGCTTCCTGGTTATAAAATAATACATAATACATCTGAGATGGTTATAACACAGAAAAGGCTTAAAGATACTCAGACTTTGTGAAGAATAAAACCGTCTAAATATCTCAGACCCGTAATGTGCCATATGCAAATGCTTCCAGAGTTTCCATTTTTCTCCTCTGGGGGCAGCAATTTTAGGTTCCTTAATTCAAGGAGCCAAGCATCTTCTGGATGTTCTTGAGCACTCTTATTTCCCACTGAAATTAAAAAAAAAATTAGTGTGGCTTTACTTTACATGCCAAAGCCTTTGGATGCACAGAAACAGTTAAGTGTAAAAAATAAAAATTTCTTATGTTCTACCTTTAACAAGTGACACTTTATGTAGAGGCCAGTTTTCAGGTGCTCTAGCACCTCTTTGCACTTGCATTAGTGTTCAGGAGTCACTGCAGTTTGAGTTTGTGTGGTCATTAGTTTCTCGATATATTCCCAGTATGACTGGCACAGTTAAATCCTCTGAGTAATGAAAAAAGAATAATGTGCATGAGCAAAGTAGAGCCCTGAAGAAGGTTTGGATTGTGCTAAACAGAAAAAAAACTAAGTAAGAGAGGGATAGGAAGAAAGAATTCGGTAGGGCTGTCCGTTGACTGAGAGTATGTTACGATATGCATGACACACATCTTGCATGTATTAGATATATTATATGCGTTTACAGTGTTACTGCATTTTCTCTTGGAAATGTGACTAGCCAATTTCAAAACTTGCTTAGATGAGCTTCTGAAATACAGTAAAAATCGTGCTGTTTTAAATTAATTCAATTCACATTTTCTTCCTAAAAAAAAAAGACTGGCTGTTGCCATTCTCTGAAGGTACTTGTAGTGGGATGAGCAATATGAATAATTAAGGAAAATGGGTATGTGTGCTCCACGAGGAGACAATTTTGGTATTGAACATCCTTTATTCTTACATTTCTAAGATGAACTAAAAGGACTTTTCATTTCTCTAGATTTCTCCAGATTTCCCATCCTTAACATTGTGCAGCATGCCTTTTCTCCTGTCTTAATGACATCCCAAACTTTTGTTGAAAATAATTGATTGAATTTAAATTTCCTTAAAAGTTTAAGAGGTAATGTTACAGTATAAATTTCCTACCAAACACTAAGTAGGGAAATATCCATTAGTGAAATTAACTACAGTTTCTAGGTAGCTAACAATGTGCAGTATACAGTAGGGCATGGCTAATGAACACTGCAGTGGGTGATATTTCATTATACAAATTAATGCTCACATTTTAATGGGAAAGTCACATAATGAATCTCAGCTTCAGTGACAGCAATTAGAGACACAGATTGTCCCCTTCTGGACAAGGCACTGTTTAGCAATAAGCAGCTGTGTAAAAAGTCTTCAGGTTTACAACATATATATATATGCTTTGGGGAAATTAGTGTACAGTTTATATGAATGTACTGAATCTTTCCTGCAGAAGAACAACCATATTTATCCCTGTGCATTTTAACTAAGTAAAGACATGTAAAAAGACTAAATAAATATTGCAGATGAGGTATAAATACATGAAAATATTCAATTATAAAACTTTATAGAAATTGAAATATTTTACTGTAATGCCTAGTGCACAATTGAAAAATCTTTAATAAACTGAGTTGATGGGATCAAAAGTCTGTCCTTTTACAGGGTAGGGGTAGTTTCATCTTATATAATAGAGAAGAATCACTAGTAAAGGAAAGTGGTAAAGAGAAGAAGTTAACCAGTATTTCTGACAAACAGATTAATTGTGTGGTGAAACATGTGCAGGATCCAAAAATAATCCTACGGAACCTTTGATATTCCATTTGGTTTAAAAAGTGTGAAGTGAATGATTAGAATGATAAAAGAAATTACTGTGTAAGAATAGGCATAATAATGAACTAATTAAACCATACAGCAATTCATTTCTAAAATATCTGCTGCACAATGGATAAAATAGGTTATCAATAACTGTTTCAATGGTAAAATAAAAAATGCTGGAAAATGTTTTCAATATTTTCATTAAGCGGTATTCTCTGGAATTAGATGATGTTTGATTTCACTTGCTTTGTATGAAAGAAAACTATAGCTTGTTTAGAAATGTATAGGATCAAATTGTAACTCCCATTGTCCCTGAGTGACTGTCATCGCCCCGCTACTGGCTGCTAGAGCATTAGGGGCTGGGGTTCTCATACTGGTGCACAGCCAGTAAGCAGAGGGGCTTACTCCACAAAAAAACTCCATAAGAAATCTTATTTAAAAAGGAGGGAGGGCAGAAGGGGAGTGTGAGGTGCAGATTTTTAAGAAGCTTATGTTAGGTATAAAAAAAAAAATATGAATGAAGAAGCCCACAACACTGAATATAAAAAGATATTAAAGAAGTAAAGAGATTTGATAAGGAAAACAAAAAGTAATAGTAAAAATTTGCATGTGGCCGTTAGGGTTATGGAAAATGGTAAAATTCTGTAGATCTGGCAGGCTTAACAACGTGTATCTTGCTAATACTGGACAAGAATGGATAAAAAACTATCAATCATGGTATAGAAGACCAAATACTCTTCTTCTCTGTTCTCAGAAAGAAGCATGATGGTTTTTACAAGTATTTTCCAATGATACTGTTCTGCCATTAAGTAATGAGGCTGTTATGCTGTAGCCCACTACATTTTAATATTTTTTAGAATGAATGAAACTGGATAACTTACAGGTAAAGTCTTAAAAACCCTTGCTGAAGAGCTCTCCAAATCATTAAAGTTCTTTTAAAAAAATCAAGTCTTGGAATACGGTGCAAGTTTCAGAGCACTTGGAGCAGTAAAAAAGCTCTCACTATTCTGGTATTTCCAAAATGAAATAATATCAAGACCTTGAAATTATAAATGGACTACCCTGACGTAAGTTTTGGGTAAAATTACAAAATGAATTTGTTAACTAATTAAGAATTGGTAACATAGTTAATTCATTTTTATTTTATGAAAGTAAATTTTATGAATTTTCCTACTTTCAGTCAAGGCTTGTGAAAGTAGCTTGTTCTATGTGACAATCTCCCCCATCAAAAAACCCCCCAGTATACGGAGATGAAGTAGCACAGAAACTGGCAGTTCCCCAGCAGTGCTTTCGGCTCATCTATTTGGTGTTTCATCATTATTTGGAAGAGGAAATAAAATCACTGTTGATAAAATTTACCAATGGTACAAAAATGGTAAGATGCTAAAAATCATGGGGAGGCACTGATTAGTCACTTAGTCAAGTGGGCTCTTTTCAACAATATGAATTTTAAATCAGCAAAATGTAAAGGAACAAATACTGGAGGCGTTGATGAACAAGGCCTAGGATTATGGAGGAGAAGCAACAGAATATGAGCTGTTGATTGCTATAGCTGTGGATGTAAACACAGTCTTGGACTGTGTAAGATTAAGATCAAGTTGAAATTTCATCAGAGCTTTAGTAGGCACCCAAAACTTAAAAGGACATTGAAAATTTGGGAAGGATGTTCCAGTCAAGAGCGAGAAAAGGTGAAGAAGTGACTGTTTTGCCATCTGGAAGTACCTTCCTTAGGGAATAGGGTTTTTTTTTAATTTAAAAAATCAGTTTGATCTAGCAAGGGAAAATATAGCCATGTTCAGTAGTAGGAAGCAGACTCTGGATGAATTCAAGCTAGAAATGAGGCACACATTTTGAGTAGTGAAAATACTGAAGCAGTCAGTTTACCCTAGGGACATGTTGAATTTTTCTTCATTGCTGTGGTTGATACAGAACATGTTTAAACTATAACAAGTATGTTTTGTTTCAAATTGTAGTTATGATTTGATGCAAGAAATAGAATGTGAGAGTCCATGGCTTGTGTTGTACAACAGATCAGACTAGATGATCATTATTGTCCCTTCTGTACTTAAAATCTGTAAATCTATTTATAATCTGGCAATGGTCTCCTTGCAGAGCCCATAGCAGACAATTCCTATGACTAGTATGATCAGATTGCATTGTGAGCAGGACTGGTGGTAACTTGCATGGATTATACATCTGTGGTGTTTATACAAACCATTATATGAATAGACCTGTTTCTACAGGGCAACATGTCTGTTTCCAGTTATCAACCAAGTTTTTGTGTAGATTTTAAAAGAAGCATTGATTTTTTTATTATTTTACTGTATCCTGATATAAAATAGTTCTTGTGAGATGTCTTGTGTCTTGTAAACCAGAGTGGCAGATAGATCAGAACTGTGATTGTGTTGCCCAGATAAGTTATTATCTTTAAAATTTTTTTTTTAAATTGTACGCACTGGAATATTTGCTTTTTTTACTAACTTTTGAAAAGATTTGCAGGGGTGCAAACAGGGCCAGAGAATTACCAAGATCAAGATGGTCATTGCCTTTGTGAACAATGAGAAATGACACTTCAATATGAAATGCAGAAAACTATTTTGAAAAAGTCATGTTCCCTCACTCCTACATGGCAACATTAATTTATGTGAACTGATACTAAGTGTTAAATAACTCATCCAGACACACTGCTCTTGGCAATATTACTAGCATAGTCATTACACTAGGATGAATTCTCTGAAACCTTTCCTCAAAGTATGAGATACAAACAAGTTGTCTTCTAACAAGAGCCATGGCATGTCTGTCTTGTCCCCTGTAGTACTGTTTGGACATATACTATTGCTATTGCTGATAGAGTCCTGGGAATTAGAGGTCCTCTGGGTCTTCCATTGCAACTGGCTTGGGATTTGGTTAGTCCAGTTGAGGTTAGGTTGGACTTTTTCCCATAGCAGCTTATAACTCTGTTTTGTCATTTGTACAGGGGCTTACATAGGGCATAGCTGGTTGTTAAGTTGAATTGATGAAATAGGATTTAAATATTTGCACAGTTACTGAACTTAGGAAATACTGACACACTACATTTAAAACATTCAAAGATGATTTCCTCCATCCTACTCCCTTCTCCCAATGCCTACCCTCAAAATAGCAGCAAAGTTGACTTGAAGTAAACTAATTGCTGCCAATATTTGGATCTAGAAGAGGAGATATTTTGAATAGTTCCCTTTGAACAATGCGATTTGGCCGGTCCTGTATTGTAAAGGTGGCACAGTGTGTTGCTGCATGTTGAGTCCAATTTCAGTCCTTCAGCTTTAGATCTCATTTCCAGCCGTGCAAGAGGTGGGAGCACCACAGAGGCAGTGTACCAAGGCTAGAAGAGATCTGAACTTTATATCACACTGTCTCAGTCAGTGTCTTCTTTCAGTCCAATGCTTACCGTGTTGGTGGTGAGCTGTGTCCAGATCTCCTCTGCTGAGAGGAAACTCGCTCAGTGGAGAAGCCTCCGAGTGGAAAACGTAATGACTTCAAGGCTTAGAAATTCAGGATACAATTACGTTAGTGTGTACTTTACGAGTACAAAATATTACTAGTATTTCTCTGGTTAGCATATTTTAATGTTTTTTAACACTTACAACCATTTTTAAATAGATTTATTGCTTTGAACAGCCCCTGCATGTTTTTAGCCACATCAGTGCAGCCTATATTGCAAACTTCTCCTCCTCCCTGCAAGAAGTAGTTACCCAGCGGCTGACATTGCGCCTGCGATGCTGGGACACACTTCTCATGGTGTCGCTTGATGTGCAATGCAAACACACACTGAACTGTCATTAGAATAAAAGGAAATGCTCAGTATAATTGTGTTAAATATTTCCGTAAAGGCATAGGGGATGCTGAGGAAGAGCTTTTCAATTAAGAGGAGTGAAAACTCAGAAGTGACGGCATTTAACCTTATGAAGCCTGGTACTTGTTTTTCAGCAGTCTAATGACTTCTTAGGCAACACTTGAAATACCTAAGTTGTGTCAGAGGTCGCTAGTGGGACAATAACTGGTGGGACAAACATCAGAATAACACAAAACGTCTCAAAAACCAAAAACACTTGTGATGGGTGTGTGTGACTCACCCATCTGATTTCTTCTGTTAAGCTGCGTGGACCCAGGCCTAAAGCATGAACCATGCTAGTTAATACCTCTTCCTCTGTTGTTTGAGGTGCTTCACTTTTCTCCTCTAAAAAGGTCGATTAATGCAGTTGATGTAAAGCTCTCATGTCTCACCGTTTAGCTTTAGGATTACATTATGGACTGAGAATTTCCACTGCTTGTAGCGTAATTCAGCCCTGTCTGAATTGCAGCCCGTATCCAGCGACTGTTGGTGGTTGGTAGGCCTGCGTCCAGTGCTGTGTGGTCATTTGAGTGCTCTGCTGTTGCATCTCATCGTTAAATTCCTACCATCAGTGAGAGGAGCAGCTTCCCAAGTATTTTCAGTTGAGCCTGTAGCTTAAATAACAGAATTTTGAAAGCCTTTCAGTTTTGTTTTAAGCAGATTTTGAGGTTATTTGAAAATGGTAACTTTCCAGCAGGGTTGGTGAACTACATAATATTATATAGCATTTTTACTATGGAGGAAATTTTCAAAACAAATATTTCCATTATACCATTTGGAGGAAGCTTGCCTTTGTCTTTTGGATCACTTGGGGGGGGAAAAAAAAAACAAACTAAGTAGAGAAGACAGTTCTTCTTGTTAAGCTCTCTCACAGAAATAATTGCCAATATTAACAGCTTGCAGGTCTTCCAGATTCCTGTCACCTTGGTGAGGATTTCCGTACGCCTTCCTTCAAAAGGAATTCTGCATTGCTAACAAGTGCTCTGCAAAAATTTAGATGTGTGTTCTTTTTGGATATGTGTTTATGAATGTATGTGAATATCTATTACACATGTAATATCTTCTACCTCTTTTAAAGTATAGGGAGAACAATAAAAGTTTAGCATGGGACTCAAATATATATTTAATTCATGAAAATCATCTTATATGTTTTAAAACTGCATTCAAGCTAATCCTAGAAAAGCCCTTATGGTAGGTAAATTACACATTTTACTACTTGAGCATTAGAAATGCCATTAGTACAAATTTAAAGGACTGCAAAAACCAGTAGATAATGCTGATTTCAAGTACAGAAACTAAATATATTTAGGACTTTTTTATTACTAGATTTCTTTTTTATTTTATTGACTACTTTTTATTTTAACTATATGTTCTTACATACTGCAATCATAATGTAGTGTAATGATATTAATATTTTATAGAATCTGTATTTATAGTTCTTTATTTAGAAACAATGCAGTAGGTCTGCAGATCTTTGAATCCTTCTGGAATGGTGCCCTCCAAATAATGATAAATTACTTGTGCAGTATGCCATTTGCTAATTATATCCATGATTTACTGCAGAGCAAGACTTAAATCATTCATTTCAGTCTTGCGTAACAGTGCCATAAAATTTTTAGGTTTAAAAATGGTTTCCATGTGTATAATTTAAACAAATTTTAGAGCAATTGTATACACAAAATATTGCAGCCATCCATTTGTTACATTCTTTGTCTCTCTTTTTTTTAAACTTGTACTTTTAATGATTACTGTGGTTGAAATTGTTATGCTTCATTTTCATAATCATAGCTTTTAATTCTACAACAGTTTTCTACATGTTAGATTAAGAAAAAGATGGCTAATTGTGTGTAGATACCATGTCATTCCTGAATAGCCCCACATTCTGGAAACCCATTTTAGAAATATTCACTTTATGAATTAGTCTTCAATTAAAGACATTTATTTTCTAAAAATGAATTATTAGCTGTAAGATCTTGTTTTCAAGCAGCTAATGTTGATTTTTCTTCACTCATCCATACACCAAAGTACAGTTAACTCTCTCTTTATATTTTTCTCTTTATGCATACCTATAGGTGAGAAGCCTTACAAGTGTCCACATTGTGATTATGCTGGTACTCAGTCTGCGTCCCTGAAATACCACTTGGAACGGCACCATCGGGAGCGACAGAATGGAGCAGGACCACTCTCTGGACAGACCGCGAGTCAAGAACACAAAGATGAGACATCAAGTAAAAGTTCTGTGTTTATTAGACCAGATATATTGAGAGGAGCCTTCAAGGGGCTTCCTGGTATCGATTTCCGAAGCGGCATGGTCTCACAGCAGTGGACGTCAGGAATGCTGTCTTCTGGAGATCAGCAAGGACAAGCAGCTGGCATGTCATCTGAAGTATCTTCAGAAAATATGAAGAGTTCAGACATATCTTCCAAAGGAACACACTTCTCTGAGCTTGGCCGTGCTTACCAGAACATGGTTGGGAACGGTGTGAACTTTCAAGGGTCTTTGCAAGCTTTCATGGACAGCTTTGTCCTAAGTTCTTTGAAGAAAGAAAAAGAAATGAAGGATAAAGCTCTATCAGATCCACTTTCAGCAAAAGCTCTGGGCTCAGATGGTGTAGAGGAAAAGATAAATAGCAAGTCCTCACAGCGGAAAACAGAAAAGTCACAATACGAACCTCTTGACTTATCCGTAAGGCCAGATGCAGCCTCCCTCCCAGGTTCATCTGTTACAGTGCAAGATAATATTGCTTGGCACGGCTGCTTATTTTGTTCCTTTACAACTTCATCAATGGAACTAATGGCTCTGCACCTCCAGGCCAATCACTTGGGCAAGGCTAAACGTAAAGACAACATCATAGGGAACAACAAAGACCAATCTAGAGAAGCTTCAGCCTCAGTTAATAAAATGAGCTTGCTCTCCTCTTCTGTACAGTCCAGCAAGGAGGCAGTAGTTTCAAACATGCTGAGCCAGCTGGACTCAGCTTCTGAGAAAATGACCCAAGGACAAAATAAAGAGACCCTGGGAGAGCAGAAGAGCACTGCCTGGCCCAGCCACATGGAATCCACTTTTTGTAATTTTACAGCAGACTTCTATAAGCAATTTGGTGTTTATCCTGGTGTTATTGGCACAGGAACACAAAATTCTTGCACCAGTAATGAATCTGAAATAAAAACACAATCTGAAGATGACCCAAATATTCTGCTCTCTGACTCTGTAAATAAAAGTGCTACTGATGACCTTTCTGACATAGCTTCATCTGAGGATATGGAATCTTCCAAGGAAGAAAACATTGAAGATGAGGACATTGACACAGAACCAGATATTGTGAATAAACAGCTGTCTGCCCTAAATAAAGAAAGCGGTGAAGGAGGCGACAATATACAAAGCGCAGTCACCTCACAACCAACACAAGGGCTCGTATCGCCACTGCCGCAAGCGTCAGAAAAGCAGTGGCACAGTCAGAATCTTCTGTCCTCCCATGAAACTGCACAAGGAGCGATGAAACCCGAACAAGTTCAGGGTCCGCAGGTCCTGGAGAAGCAGATGAACATGTTGTCAGTCCTAAGAGCTTACAGCTCTGATGGCTTAGCAGCCTTTAATGGACTTGCGAGTAGCACAGCAGCTAGTGGATGTATCAAGAGACCTGACTTGTGTGGTAAGTTTTAGACCTTCTTTTAGACCATTTCAGAGAACACTTGTGCAGAATCATGAAGCTGCTCTTTAAATATACTTAGTCATGTTTGTTAGTAATACATTTTTAAAATGTTAAACCCTGTGGGCCAAATTCTAGTCTTACACGTGGTCTACTCCATTGAAATCAGCAGTGCTGCATGCATATACTTATACAGGATTTTAGAAAGAACTTGCTTTTTAAACTAGAGTAGCAGCAATATAGACTATTTGTGCTAGTGGTATCTGAAGGGGATACTTACTGCTTTAGCATACTCAGAAGAGGAAAAAGTTTTAAAAAATTTACATGGTAACTTGCAAACTTTTCAGTATTTTGATATAAGAACCCAAGAAAAACACTGGATGCTTTGCCAAGCAAACCTTACTTTCTCTCTCTTTTTTTTCCCCCTTTATTTGAGTTGGGGTGTGTTCAGTTACAATATTAATGAAATTAAAGGCCAATGGAATGCGTCTACCTGTGGTGAAGCGCCTTTTTTTTTTTCTTTTCTTTCCCTCTCCTTTTTTTTAATTATATTTTTCTGGTTTGTTTCAATGGCACCCATACAGTAGTTGCCCTTGACCATTTTCAGTATTCTAACTAGTGGTTGTACCAATTGTGATTTGCCTAATTAAGAATATGCCTCCAGGTAATTAAAAAAACCAACAACACACCAAACAAGCAAAGCCACCTTTTAGCCTTATTAGTCTCTGATTTACAAAACTGCAGTTTTACTTCCTCATATCACATGCATCATATTTAACAAAAATGAAAGTTAAATCTATTTAGAACAAATCAGAATGAGGATTTTTTAAGATTTATCTCCTTTTTTTTTGTCAGCATGATTCTTGTTGGAGATATTTGAGTGTAAATCCTTTGAAAAACAGTATGACTTCAAAAAGCAGAGTCAGTAAAGGACACACAAACTTCAGTAATGCGCGTTTCGCCTTCAAACTAATCAGAAAACTCATTGTCAGAGCTGAACATGCATCATAAAATGTATTCAAGTTAAAAGAAAAGAAAAAATACGATCAACAGTTATAAAGCCTGACAACTTAAAGTGAAAGCCTAAATCTGCAAACACTTGAGAGTGGTTACCCTGGTTAACTTAAGGTTAGTGGGAGCTTTGTTTGACTTTACTAGGATAGTAATGTGCTTAAAGCCATAACCCCTTCTTCAGGCCCCTTTCTGCTTTTCCAAGTGTATTAAATTGGCCTAATAAAAAGTCTGATTTCTCCACACAAAGTTTATCTTAGTTGTATTCTTAGAGCATTTTGGCTTCACAATATTGTCATTATTTAAACAAAATCGCGAGCCCACGTATCTGCATGGCCTTACTTGTGAACTTCTGTGTCTCAGTGCACTAAGAACCAACTCAGTTGAAAATATTTCCAGATTCTTCAAAATCAACAGTTACATTACTGATATTTTGAAAACAGTCAATAGTTGATTTAATTTGCAGCTGGTAAAATCCTACTTGAATTTTTTTTTCTCCCTATTTATGGAGTACAATCAGTTACAAAAAAAAAAAATACAGCAGAAAAAATGACTCTCTAAACAAACAAGTAAAAAAACTGGAAGACTAAGATTAATTGCTTTGTACAAAGTATCTTTATACTTCTTCCCAGACATAAGATTTTTAAAACAACCACAGAAAAAAAACCCTCTCATGTTATTATTGAAATAAGGTCATATTACTTCCATTAGTTTTTTGTTTCATCTTCCAATCAAATCAACAGACATTTTATGATGGCTTGAGTTTATATCATTTTAAAGACCATATCCCTTTCACAAGCTCTGCCCAGTGATAATGGATTTGACTTCAAGTATGACGGGGAAAAAAAAAAAAGACAACAGAAGCTTGTCTGTTCTACTTTTTAAACCATTTTTAATGGAAAATGCAGTGCGAGTCCTCCTTTCTCCCCTCTCCAAAAATAGCTTTCTAAAATTCTTTACTGACATTCTATCGAGTGTTTGCAGAATATAAGTATGAAGGTTGACTATTTAAATATATTATTTCATTTTTTTCAATATCTCACAGCAAAAGTAGATGAGTATGAACAAGCCCCATGTCAGTAGTTCTTTTTTTTTTTTTTTTTTTTTTTTTTTATTTGGTTGGCTTGGACACCGCCCACTTGAAAGCAGTGGTTTTGGGGAGTTTTCATTTTCTCAGTGACATTTTATACTGTGAAATCACACTCCATCTGTGCATGCTAGTGTGAGGAATCTCACCTGATGTTTCTGCGCTTGCAGATTAGCCATCAGGAGCACCCTGTTCATTCTTTGTCTTCCTTCCCTCTTGCACAAAGCCCATGGCTTTAGTCATCATTCCCTTTGTCTCCTCTGCTACCTGAGAGATGAGAAAACTTGAGGCCCACCTCCAGCATCCAATTCCAGGGCATGATTCTTGTGTTCCTTTGTATTTGGGGAGACTGGGTTTGCCTTTCTTTTTACAGACAGTGGTGTGTGGATTGTTGACATCTCAAGAGAGAACACTGATACTCTTGGTACAGTCCTTGCACAATCAAGACAGCAGGCATGGTGCTCTTTCTGCAGTCAGAACATAGTGGAAATAAAATTGAAATAAAATATCTCAGCTTCAGTTAGCTGAGATTGCATCTTTGATTGGCCACGCTAATTGAGTTAAATTTCTGGCTGCATTAAAACAAGCTGGGATTTTCAGTGATCCATGTGGATAATTTTTAGTTAGCAGATTTTACCTTAAGATAATGGGTCAGTACTTAAGCACAAATCCTGGCTCGAAGAGAGTGTTTAATTTCTAGAGGAGAATGCCCCCAACTCACATTGTTTTGGAAAGTCACATGGAGGAAGCAGTCCTCAGTTTCCCTGTGTGAAGAATGAGAGAGACTGAGGCACACACAATTCATTTATGCTCCTATCATGTTTCAGGCTGTAGGGATGAAAAACACCATTAGGAAAGAAACATAATTACTGCATAATACAGAGATTTCCGTTTCAAAATGCTGCTGAGAAAAATAACAAATTCTTGTAATATTTCTCCTTTACATATATAGCAGAATAGGAAAGAACAGAAAGAAAGAAAAAAATACCGTTGATGAATTCAGAGTTACCTCTGACCTGTACTTGGTTTTGGAGTCTCAAGTGACTATACCTAGAAGCCCATCTTGTTAATCTTTGCTACTGTATAGTTTCTAAGAAGACATGCTTTTCCTTGCTGCTTGGCAGCCAGAAGCTCTGGGTGGAGGGGGAGCCCAGGGCGATGGCTCCGTGGCTTGGTAGCTGTCTTAAGCATCCGTGTACTCTACTTTCACAGCCCTTGCTCATTTGAGAAGTTGTGCTTGAAGGTTCTAGACCTACTTTGTATTTAAGTTTTGGAAAATTGATTTTTCCTTACCATTTATGCTCTTCTCTTTCTCTGCTTGTCTTCCTGAGCATATGTAGTTGTATCACAATAATGTTCTACGTCCTGTTCCAAGCCATTAATTTATGTGTGACTTGCACAGCATCTATTTATGACAAGACCCTTTTGTTCTCTCTCTTCTCTCCATTAAATTTTTCTGCTCTGTATCTAAAACAGTAAAATTTCCCTACTTCTATTTTCTGCTTTGGAAGTATTGAGGCTTTCAAAGAAGAGCTGGTGGGCTGCAGAACTACTGGCCAGAGATAGTCCAGGGCGTTAGCTGGTTGCTTAATGGATTAGTGCTATTGAACTCACACTTAGTGATGTCCAAAAGTATTAGTTCCGTGTTGTCCCTATAAATCTAATTTGCTTCCATTCATGCTTGCTTTCCTCTGCAATTAGTGCTGTTTTCTCCTGTATAGGCTCCACCCCATTATCACGTCTTTCCCTGAAAACAGGGCAGGGCCCTTCCGATGTCTGGTAGCAGCTTTGGAGTTCTGATCTGGCGAAGGGCCGAGCACTTTCCGTTTCCTCTGGAGCAGAAAGCATTCAACATTGCACAGAATTATTAAAATGTTCAGCATTGTAACTTTCTGAAATACCTTCCAAATGTGGAACTGCAGCACAGACAAGAGGGCTGGGCAAGGGGAAGATCAATTGTGGCAGATTATTACAGCTTTATTGTCACATAATTATAGTACTCTACCCCAATGTTTAAATAGTGAATTTAGTTGTCGTAAATTGCTTATTGCCACAGGTGTCAAAATCAAAAAGATTATAATGCTAACCTCTTCAGAACTACCACCAACATATAAAATACAGAAAAGATTTTTAATTGTTTGTGGCGGCTTCACTTGAATCCTTATTGCAGCTCTTTTAAATTATAAAATCCGTGTTAGACAGAAGCAAAAGGCCTGATGTATCCAGGCTGTAGGACAGCTACAAGGCAGTGGAAGGCCATCCTACTGCAGTAAATTGTTGTACTCGTGCCCGTTAAAGTATCTTATAATGCACTTAAGTAACCCAAATTTTTGCCCCGATCTGTAGTTGAAGGAGTAACCAGAATATTCTTCTCCTTCAAGGCAGAATGAAATGATACGGAAGTTTCACTGCAGACTTTTCTTTGCGCCATTATGGTGATTTTGAAGAGGTTTCCTTAGCTTCAGTTAGGCGGTCCGAGGCCTGCTGTTAGCATACGAACGGTGCTGCCGAACGGGACACCAGCACCTCGGCCCCGCGCCTGGGCTTCAGCCACGGTTCTGGATGCCGCAGTGCCATTTGCATGGCAATATCAAACCAAACTCATATGGCTTGCTTCCTTTTTTTAATTAACTGGGAATGCCAGTGATCCAGTGAAGTTTGTGTTGCTGGATAAAAGGGCTGGTCTGTGAATAGCATTGTATTTGCCAAATGGTTCGCTAGTCATTTCAGTACAAACAAATGGATGGTGTCTGTAAGTCTGCAAACACTGTTGACATTTAGCCTTGTTTATGTTACTTTCCTTTTGCTGCATATTTTTGGCTAGAAAAGATACTGTCTGAATCAACATTGACTTCCTAAGCAGAAGCTAAGGACCCAGTCTTGCATCCCTCATTCTCGATGAGTGCGACTACTTGCATGACTAAGGATTGCAGAATCAGGTCCTATGTTTATTTGACTTTAAATTTCATTGCTATATTTGTGTAATTTAATTTGATTGTATTTTGTTGTATCAAAAATCGATCAGGTGATAAGTTTGGTATCACTGTTTTGTTTACTGTTAAAAACTTTTCTTTCTTACCATTTTTCATATTGCGGTGTAGCATTTCCATTCCATTTATGTTTCTGGAAATTAACCCCTAAAACATCTGATTCAGCTACGTGCTGAGTACCTTCTATTCCCAGTGAAACCGGAGGCATTCAGTCCCTCCTAGCACCAGATCTGAAAGGGGGATTGTGTTTGCAGAAGGAGGCCTTGGTATGTGCCTTGATTTCAGACATCAGTGGCCGGCCGCACCAAGGCAAATCCCTAGCACAGAAAGGCTTTTCTTTTCTTTGCAGAGACAAAATAATGATGTAAGCTTAGAGCAGTATGATTTTGCTCTAAGTTTCATCTCCCAAACAATGTATTCTTACTGGTTTTGTCATATCCAGGTCAAATTTAAATTATGATTTAGGATTAGGCAGAGATATAGAGATGTTTCCAGATCTTTCCAAAGTGAGACAATGTTTTGGTTTGTGCTTTCGTTCAGGAATATGTATTCTTCTGTCTGAGGTATAGTATTTCCTATAACTACTCATAAACATGAACAATTTAGATGTCCTTGTAAGTCAAAACTAAGTGTACGATTAATACCTATTACGAGGCCAATTTTAAACAATTAATTTGACAGCAATTATGATTTTATGTTAGAGGCTTTCAGAAATAAATAACCAAATTCATCTTTGTAATCTAAGGAACGTAGAATGTCTTTATGCAGAGATTATCTTGTTATCCAGTGTTGCATATCTGGAGTTTCTGGGGTTTGCTCCCACCTGTCTAGATACTTGTAGTACCCAGACAAAATAATTACCTGAGGCTTATTAATTGTTTCAGCAAAGAAAAAAATATATACCTTAAGTGTAAACATTAATATATGTATACACAATACATCCACAATATAACAAACCATCATAATAATACAGAAATAAAGATCCTGAATATGTTCTGTTATTTATGTGTCTGGCAAGCTTAGGGAATGGACTTTAGTATGAGTGAAAATTCTCTTAACATTTTTAAGGTTATTTATTGTCATTTCTATTTGAGTTTTTAATGGTCCTGTATTTTGTAATGCTTTAGCAGGAAAAAATACTGTAGTTATCTCTTTTCATATTCTTTAAGCAATATTTCTAGCTTAATATATTGTGCCAGGTTTTCCAATATTAACCAAGACAGTAAAATTCAATGAACAGCACTCTGACATCCACAATTTAAAACCTGTGATTGAAGTGAAATGTGTAAACTTCTAGTGGGTTATCATGTGCTTTGGAATAGAGTATTGTTGGAAGTAATTAGAAAATATATTAAGGTTTCCTGGTAATGAAGGTATGTAAGTTTTAATAATTGTTGCTTTTTGAATAAGTGTCAAACTATATCTTTAAATGTATATGGAGTTACAAGTTAGGTCACTTCTGAATGGAATGTAAAACAATACTAAAATGCTTCAATAACTTATCTCAGTGTTGCTAATAAAAAAAAAAGCTGTTAACCATTAGTGCAGTTTTGAGTCATTTTGTTAATTCATTCAAGAAAACTCTCTGAGAAACTGTTGTGCCTTTTGGTAGACCAAAGACCACTCATCCAATCCACAGTTTGATGCTTTGAGGGGCAAACTCTGCAAAGCTACTTGTTGGCCTTTTTGAAGGATATTTGTTCAAAATGCAGTCTTCGAAGGAAGGAGTGGTTTGTCGTTGGAACGACGTCATGTATGGTTAGGCAGGTGTATAAGGGGGGAATTAGATTTGTTTCCTCTGTCACAGAAAATGTCTTGGGAATGTGGGACCTGTTTCTCCTTTGTCACTAGTAAAATCCAGCAGAAATTTTTGTGGAGGCCGCTGGGTTAAAAATGAGTAGTGTGGGATGGATTAAGTGTGTAAGTATTAGTGCCTGGGTGCTTGACCACGTTTGGGTCCAGTCCTGCAGCTGGAAATATAGCCTTAGGGAGTAATGGGTGTACAACGTCTGTCCCAGCGGAGAAATACCGGGAGCGTACAGCCCGTGAGTGATCTTCCGTAGTTAATCTTGCCTAGCCTTACGTTAAGTCACAGTCCTCAGAGGGCACTGAGCTCTCCTTTTTGTTTCCCATGGAAAGAATGTGGATAAGCATCTGCTACTAGCCTCACTGCTCTGACCTGCGTGCGATTCACCCAAAATAAAGAAAGTGTAGAATAACAAGCAACCAGTTGCATCAGTCTCAATAGTGTCGCTCAGGTCTCTGGTAAGTGTTTCCAGGGTGGGACTCATGGGAGGTGGCCTGTTGTTTGGTGCACCACTGGGAACGCGATGGACGCTGAAGGAAAACATGAGTAGGGCTCCCAGTGTCACATCTTCATTAATGCTGTCAGTTCTGAATAGCATATTGGTACTTTTTATTTATTCCACCAAAACACCATGAGTCAGGACCTGACATTTTAGTGTTCTGTGTCATACTGAGAAAAATCTGTAGTTCAGTAGTAGGACAATTATATTATTTTGGAAGGGCTAGAAATAATACAGCATTTGTGAGACAACTGTAACATTTATCCAGACTCAGTGTGAGATTGTTCTTCCTTTTATTTGGAGAGCACTTCCAAAAAAGTATCAACTAGGAGCAAAGGGAAAAAAAAGACAAGAAAAAGTGGTAATTATGAATCCATTTAACCCCCATAGTGTATAATCTTATCTTGTGCAATACCACTGGCTGTTATATGCCTAAACTTCTATGCAGTGAGCTGTGAATATAGTCCTTATTGTCCTGTGGGCAATATGACTAAGGAAAAAATATCTCTGTAGTACAATGGAGCATTTGTCTGAGTGGCCTAACCTAAGGTCCATAACATCAAATCTAAAGTTGTAATTATACAGCTGCAGTCACACCACTCAAGAGAAGGCTGTGTCAGCACTTGTATTATATAAGAAATCTTGTTTTCAAGGGTTGATGAGTCATATGCAAAAAAGCATTTCTCACTGAACAATTGTTCTGGTTGTTCCAATGCAACATCTAGGTATGGACCTTTCCCAGTGGTCGTGTGTTCTGCAGGATGCCATGGTTTAACTTGGCAGTTCATTTTGCTAATGACTGTATCTCCTTCGAGCTAGGAAATTGCCTAGAAGGTTTGGGGGGTTGTGCATTTTTATTATTGTCAAAACATAAACTAATGGGAAAAAACTCAGGGCAGTTAAGGTCTTTGCTAACAAGGATTACAACCGGTGAAATGCCTCTTTCTCAGAAATTATAAAATTTGGATTTTTTTCCCAGTTTGGCATCCCCAATGTTGATTTAAGTTCTCTGATCTGAACACTTTCCTAGAAGACCCCAGTTACAAATTTTTTTTTGAGATACCTTAAAATTGAACCTTTCAAGCTCACAGTAACTGTTACTGCCATCTGAAGCAGCCACACATTTGCTGGAAGGACCAGACAGGAAAGAGGTTTATTTACAGCAGCACCACAGAGGTGAGCTGGGAGCACTCTGTATCCCACCTGGACAAATGCAAAAGGATTCACTTAGGATTCAGACCAAATACCGGAAACCACAACTGTATTCCTGCTACATGAAATTTCTAGGTAGGTATGCTGGATGTGAGTGACTCCAGCTGACAGATGCCCTGCCCGGGGCATTGCCATTTACAAACAGGTGTTCCCAAAGCCGCCCCCACGTTGGGCGTTTGCACCCAGAGCGGCCTAACGCGCCGCATTGTCTGTGGAGTGAGACACAAGCCAACAAGTTTCTTTAAGCCGATCTCCTCTGATCCGGGGCGTCTGTAGCGCCGTTCCCTGCATAGAACAGCCATTGTTCAGCTCACAGAGCAACAGTGGGGTAGAAAATAGCATGCCATGCTGGGCATCAGAGAGGGAATTGTTCCTTAATTATCTCTTACTGAAGGAAAAAGCCAAGGCATATCCCGATATGTGCCGTGACTCTGGCAGAACACGAGTCTTTTAAACAAGATTTGGGGAGGGAGGCTCACGTTCAAAAGCTGGCAGCCCTCTCCACTTCTGCAGGTCTACCTGTGATACGCTCACTGACCATGGAAAAAAGTTTTCCGCTTTGGATTCTTCATTGTGAAATGGAAAATAATAGTACTTATCTCCCTGGTAGGAGTGCTGTGAGGATAAATGAATTAATTAATGTTTGTAAAGCACTTTGAAGATGAAGAACATTATATAAAGTCCTCAGTGTACAAATGCTTCCTTCTCTGATATAGCTACAGTAAGCTATAAAAATTTACTGATGAAAATAAACCCACATTTAAAATATTGGGTGTTGGGTGTGTATATCCTGTCTCTAGCCCAGCCGTGTTCGTGAGCTTGACATCCTGAGCGGCACAGCGTGGGGAGCCCAGTGCTGAACCCCGCCTCCAGCCTCAGCCCCTGCCCGCGCCAGGCCACCGGCGCTCGAGGGGTCTCTGCCCCGACAGGAGCTTTGCCGTGTTTTGGCCGTGTCTTTCCACCAAATTCATGAATTTTGACCTCAGGGCTCTCTGGAGTGCCAGCTGGGTTGTACCGCCAGTTCTGACCGTTCCGCAGCACGCCTGGCTCTGCAAGGTGGCCGGTGGGTTGCTCAGCCCCTAGCCCGCCGCCAGCCTGCAGGTTCTCCTGTCCTGCGCCTGCGTGAGCGGGCCCTTGTTGGGAGTGAGGACCTGCCACATGGTCCGCCACCGTTTGTCCCCTCCTTTTCAGTGTGATGTTCAGTGTTCGGTCTCAGCAGGTCCTGGCATTCCTACTCATGCTTGCCGATCTGCTGGCTGAACTGGCTGTTGTGTGGTTTTTAACCGAATGGCAGTGACTTCAGTTCGCTATTTGTAAGTTAAAATTTTAATGTCTAGTTTTCTTTGTATTCATCCCAAATTAGTTCTTGTTACTTTGCTACTTTTTTTTTTTATATATATTTTAAGCCAGGAAGTGTGTTTGATCCCAAACGGCTCACGTGTATAACAAGGCAAGTTAAGAGGATGCAGGGAAGGAAAAACAACACTTCAGCCATGTAGAGATGTGACATTTATTAAGAGAGACATATAAGAAAAGGTTTGTGCATTGAAATGAGCAGGTTAAAGAAGAAATTCAGGATTTCTTGGGCGCTCTCCTCAGTTCACGCTTGCCACATAGATCAGTTTGCAGACCTTAGGAGGAAGGACACGTTAGCCCTGATTGTATCGTTTCACTTGTCCCTTTGCACAGCTGACCCTGTTCTGGTCTGTGCCCTTGTTTTTTTTTCTTTTCAGTCCATTCAGATCTTCCTGGTGAACCTTTTGCTGGTTTGGCTGGCCTGTTGTGAGCGTGGAGGAGCTCAGCGTGCTGCTCTCGTGGGTGCCAGTAGCTGCTGGCACGGGCCGGTGAGCCCCCAGCCCCACTCCCCACCGCGGGCAGCTGAGGGCTCTGCTCTCCCTGCTGAGAGCTTGGAGAGGGTGACAGCTTTTGCCCAGCTCCCTTGCCACGTCTACCCAAACACCAAACCCACCAAGGCCCATCACTGGCACAGCCAGACATCCCCGAATTGTGACCGGTACCAACATGCACCCAGCGGCGCGGCTGATTTTTCCATCGCCTCACATGAAAACTGTTTAATAATGAGAGGGTTTGTAGGCATATTCACTAATCATTATATAACTGTACTTTGGGGTGAAAAAGGAAAAAAAAAAACAAACCAGAAAAGCTTTCCCAAAGGATAGAGGTGGGAATCCCATTAACATGACGGCTCCCTCTTTAGTTGCCAAAATGATTGACAGCTGGATAAGGTCAGAAGATGAAAACCAAGCCATGGGGGACAGAGTGGGGAGGGGAGGGGGCCAATCAGTTGAATAAAAAACTGAGTGTCAGTGCTGGGGAAGGAGAAAACCGGCACTCCCACTAGAAAAATCCTCACCCTCCGCTCCCCTACTGTTTGTTTGGGGAAAATGCTGCAGCTTAATCAGAATTATTTACAAGATAATGGTCCATTGTTTGTAGTAAGACAGATGCTGTCTGTGGGAATTTGGTGGTTTATGCTCTATGCATTACAGGGCCATTGCTGTGTACAGATGGGAGCACAGTGGTATTGTTGTTATCCACTTTTTGGAAATTTGGAGGATCCTTACCGTGAAAGGAGGATCCTTACATAGAAAACGAAAGAGTTTTCTCAGGCCCAGATCTGGCATTTCTCTTAAGGTAGAACTGTGCTCATAGTGTATGGGAGTAGAGGAGGACACAGTGGAAGCACTTTGCTTGAGAGTCATAGCGTGAAGGGTCTCTTTGCTTGGTGGTGGTGGACACAAATTCAGCAGATGGGTGGACCCCGTGTGTCTTTCCAAAGGTGAGGAGATCCAGTCTGGTGGGGTGTGTCAGTGCTCCCTCCCGTGCTGGTGGCTGGCAGTAAGTTGTTTGGGAGGGGGTGTGAGAGGTACACAAACACGGCGGTATGGCAGCGGGGCTTGCCTGCTGAGTAAGCGCTCTCTGGTTGTGTGATTACAGCGTGTGGTGTTCCCTGCCGTCCTCCCCGTGCTGCAAGTCAAACACTGAGCACTTCTGTTTCATCAGAAAACTTCATCCTGGTGATTTTGTGGGTGAAGCTGTGGGAAAGGAAACTAGATTTTCACTGGATTCATACTAAAAAAAAAAAAAAACCAAAAAACAACCAAAACCAAACCCAAAGAGAGAAATCTTTATTTATTTAGAAGATGAAATGCAACGATTTGTTTTTAGTTTTGTTTAATCCCAGCAGAATCTCTCTTTTCATAAGCATCCCCTTCTGGTCCAAGTTCAATGTGGAGGCCTAGACCTCGGTGAAGGGGGCACGCAGGTGGGTGGCCCTGTGCCACGTGAGAATCGCTGCATCCAGGAAGAACAGGGAGCTCTGGTGAGGCCAGTGGGCACGTCTGTCCCATCGGCTGCCTGGCTCTGCCTCAGCAAAGCACAGGGGATGGCAGCACCCGCAGCTCTTTCCCATGAGCCTGGGATGAGAGGGCAAGGACAGAGCCATGCAGAGCTCTGCAATGCTGGGCCTCTCTCAGGAGCAAAACCTGCCTTGCCTTTCTCACCCCAGCCACTGAAGCCTGTGAGACAAGAAGTTCCTCCTCAGGTCACTGTGCTTCGGAGCAGGACCTGCAAGCAAGGTGCAGGACAAGGGGGTGGAGGGTGTCTGGGTGGGTGTGGGTGTATGTGTGTGTGCACGCACTTCCTCTCTCAAAAATCTGCTTTTAGTGTGCAATTGCTCACATATTACCTTGGCAGAGACCCGTGCGCACCAAACGCAACCAAG
Organism: Tetrax tetrax; assembly: GCA_009806455.1. Lineage (NCBI taxonomy): Eukaryota > Metazoa > Chordata > Aves > Otidiformes > Otididae > Tetrax > Tetrax tetrax. The sequence continues at coordinate 43,962 of WHYT01013019.1, forward strand.
AGACGACAAATCACCAGAAGGGCTCCAGAGGGAATTTTGAGCATCCACGTCTGGTATCCCAAGATCCATTAGCTTTCAGGTAAAATGGAAAACAATTACCTTCTTTTTTGTATGAGAGATACTGAAGCTGTCTTTCCATCACTGTAAAATACCTGAGTTTCCCTGGAGAAAGCAGAGGGCTTGGGGACAGGGAGTGCGACACGCAAGGGCAGGGAACAACACATTCGTAGTCTTCGGGGCCTCGCATCCCTCTCCCCCTTGAGGTTCCCTGTGTGAGATGCTGCTCACATGCTTGTTCCAGGAGCAGGGTCAGTGTGGTGGCAATGGGTTTCCAACATCAGCGTGTACTCCTCCAGGTGGGCTCCCTCCAGAAATGGGTGACTCCTGTGTCCTCCCGTCCCTCTGGGCTCAGTGTACTGCCAGGGCTGGAGCTGACGGCATCAGCTCACGAGTGGAAACCACTTTGCCCAAAAAAAAAGGGATCTCCTCTGTTTTTTTTGTGAGTTTTCCAAGAATACACTTGAAGGGTTAGATTGGCACAGGAGACAGCAATTCCTGAGTGATTTCATTTTTCCTGAGTTTCTCCAATGGGATCTGTGCAGGGAGCTCTAAGTTTTTTTCCTCCGAGTCAGCATTTATTTGCAAAAATCTTAATTTTGTATTTCCTGACATTTAAACTTTTCAGCCTAATGTTCTAATAAGGATTCTGTCTGTCTGTCTAAATAAAGCTTCGTTCTAATGAGGACACCATCCATCTCCCGAGATGGAGCCGTAACGACTTCCAGCCTCAGTGTAATTTTAGCTAGGCTCCCTTCCCCACCCTCTTCTCCCCACAGCTCTTTGTTTGGGGTGTAAATTATCTGTTTTGGGACAAAGTTGTGCAGAATTTCGTTTTGGGTCAAGTGACTGAGCTATTGTGTGAGCCTCTGCTTCCTCTCCGAAGAGGAGGATTTTGCTCACTCCCAGTTGTGTGTTCAGTGCCTGCTTGTTTGCAATTTCTGTTCGTAAGACTGCGGGTTTTCATGCCAGCAATTTTCTGTTTGAGTTATTGGAGTAGGGAGGTTGTGGGAGCATGCCAGTGTCAAAGGTTGTCGCTTGAATGATAATTAATAACATTATCAGACTGATTATGTGTTTAGATGTCCAGAATCAGGAGTGAATTGAACTTGTTAAATTTAATTCCTACCTCCGAATATCTGACTGTTTCCTGTGGCTGGAAGACCGGCGTGCTCACCAGTCTCATATTTGCATAAAGGACAAAACCGGGAATTTGAAAGGGCAACAACTAATGAGAATTGCTGAAATTCTGAGCTTCTGGTGATTGTAGGGCTTCTCCTGTGGCATCATCACTCCGCCAGCTTTCGCCAGGGAGAAGAAAGCGCAGATCGGGTGTGCGATAACGTTTATAGACCCTGGTTTCATTGTGTCAGCCGCTGACTGAAACGTCGAGTCATTTGAGATTGGAGATTATGTCTTTTAAGGTCCCGAAGAGCCGTTTCACATGTGACTGATTACCTCTGTCAGAGGCGGGAGAGCAGGGTCCCACCTCGGTGGGTGGGATCTGAACTCGTGCTTTCAGAGGTCAATAACAGGGTTTTTAGACCTGTGTGCCTCTCAGTCCCTTATAGCCAGACCTTTTCTGTTAAAACTGTTTAAATTACAAACCAGTAATAAAAGGATCATATGTGTTTCCCACTGAACAGGTTCTTTAAGGCTATTATGATAATTAAAAACATATGGTGCCTACACAAGTCAGAGGGAAACCACAGATGTACAAATTAGGTATTATATAAGGTTTTTCTTTTTCGCCCTTTCAAAACCAGCAAGCCAAAAAAAAGTACAGAGAGATAAAGATGGTAATTTTTTTGGAGATGGTAGGTAGTGTTTTGGATTTTTAATAGTGAAATATGTAAACCTCCTTTCTAATACATTAGCAGAGCAAGCTCTTTCTAATACGCAGGAAGAAAAAAACAGTAGCGTAAGACTGCAGTATTTATGGAAGGAATAAGGAAACACTTTGTTTCATGCAAGTTATTGGAGACCAGGAAACCTTTTGCATTTTTTATGATGTTTCCCTGCACAGACACAGAGGATTATATTTATTAAATATTGAATTATATTGAAATTGGATTGATGCAGCCAAAGAAGGACATTTCTGTGTATTCCATTTTTTCTCCTTTTAAAAAAGGGAAATGTACTAATATTGATTGCAGTACAAGTAGTCATTTGTTTTAATTTAAAAATATAGGATTGATTTTGAGCAGGTGATAAATACTGCTAATAAAAAAATTCAAAATGAGGATTTATAATGATTCTCTGTTAAGTCAATGTTTTAGTGAGGCTAACTTATAATAAAAGTAGAAACGTGCTGAACTCTCCATAGCTAATGGGTTATTTGCCATTTGCTAGCGCTGCAAACTTTCCTTGATTTGCTGGGTCCTGCTACAAAAGGTAAAATTTATATCATCTACTTTTCCTTGTTCCTTGTTTTGTCTTTTTTGTACTAAAAATGGCCAGCCAAGGACCTGCTGGCCAGCTCAGGGGTCCCTGCCATATGCAGACGTGTACACGTATTTTGTAGAGAGGGGCCAGATCCGGGAGTGGCTGTGCTGGGTCTGAAACTGGTCGCTGTGGTGAGCCTCAGCCTCTCCAGTGGTACAGTGCAGCTGCACAGGTTTTGGGGTCTCTCAGCCCCTGCACGGGTCTTTCCTTGAGGTGTGTGAGACAGGCAGGTCTCAGCAGCATCTGAAGAAGCCCCAAAGCTCTTCGACTCGTGGCCGTTGCTTTGAGCTCCATGGCTTACACAGCACCAGCCTCTGCCAGGAGCCTTGCCCTCCCACGAGCACCAGGAGACCCTCCTTTTCCCAGCTGAGACCACTCAGGGCTTAATGCCTCCTATGTCCCTGGAAGGAGTGGGAGCACAGTAAGTGTGCCGTTGTGGGCCATGCCAGGGGTGGGCAGGCAGCATCCCTCCATGAAGCACTGCACCCTCAGGATGAAGAACTCTCCTTATCCCTTCGCTGGCGACATGGCATGGAGAGCATCCTGGCACTGCGCTGATCGTTGGGCTGGCCTCTCTCCTACCCTGATAAAGGGGATGCTGTTGGCCCGCCAGCCCCAAGAACGCTCCGTGCCCTTGCCAGCCGTGGGGCTCAGCCCGGCGGACACTGTGCCCGGCCCTCGGCAATGCCGCCCATGGGCAGGCAGCCGGTATCCGCGGCACCCTGGGATGCAGCTGAGCATTTGGAGGCCTTTTGCTGCGTTCACAAGTGTTTTGTTCTATCTTTTAGCAAAAAGTAGACAACTTTTTTTTTTATATTTTCTTTTTCCCTCTCCAAAGAAACTTTTAGAAGAGGGGAAAAAAAAATCTGAGGAAAGAGGAGAGGGAGAAGCCTGATGCTAATACTTCAGGTTTGCAGGAATGGTGGCTGAGCAGGCGTTTCTGAAGAGAGGCTTTTCTTTTATTGTGTGAGTGATAGCAAACTCAGCGTTATTTCGCATGTAGGTATTACCATTTTAACTTTTACTGAGGTAAAATAACACCTTGTCACTCAGTGCAAATACCAATCACGAAATGAATTAATTGTAATAACTGTTGTCAACAGAACAAAAGACTTGTTGCTTTTCTAAGCAGATTTCAGTGCCACTGATAACTATATACAGAGGTTCCCATTGGGCTTATTCTGTGTGTGTAGTCAGAACATAATTTCATCTGTCTTTCTCTGCACTTCGTTGTAAAAGTCTCAGAAATTGAGTTAAAAACCTGTATTTTTTACATATTGCTAAGTATACACTTTTCCAGTGTTTATGATTTTTCTCTTAAAGAATCCCTAAACGTTTTTACTAGTTAATTAACACCTTTTCAAGGCTAATTTATTAAAGAATTAACAAGCTTGTAACAGTCTACAGAATCTGTTTATTCACCTTATGCCATGATGGACAGTTACTTTCTGAGAAAGCATGGAGAGCTTTTTTGCTACACGAAATATATTTTTGCTTACGTTACTTCTTTAGCCAGTCACCTTTATCCAAAGCAAAGAGTGCTATCCCAATAGATGGGTGAAGTTTCCTTTGAAGAGAGAAAAAATTAGCCAAGAAAAACAAAATTCTTCGTACTTGGGCTAACCACAAATTTATTCAAGCGAAGTTTGGGGTAGGAGGGAGAACTAATTAACTAATTTCACAAAGGAGCCTCAGTACAGCAGGAATCAGTGCCAATATGCTATATTCATTTTACATGGCTATTTAGTTTAATAATAAAAAATACTACAGCATATCCTCTCTATTTTACTGCAAACGCTATGTATTTTCTTAAAGAAACATACAGTAATATTGCAGCCTGGGATAGTCATAGAGACCACTGACACTGGAATAGACACTCATCAGGAACTGCCCCACAGTGATCGAAGGTCCCTTTTGCATCCTTATTTAACAGAATATGTATTTTAGATTGCTTTCCCCCTCCTCCATTTCAAGGCATACCAACAGGCTTCAGTGCTCCCTGCCCTCCTTGGGAGCAAAATCACAAGCTCTGATAAAATACATGGAAAATTAATTATCCGTGTATCTCCCCCCAGAAATAAGCCAAAGAGCAGAAAAATATCCCATGTAAAAGTCTGTTTGGGTAAGGCTGCCGGGCCTATTGGTGGAGCGAAGGGGTGAGAGGCTAACGAGGCACCAGCGGAGCAGCCGTGCGTCATTAACCGGGCACCCGGTTCTGCTGCTCTCATCCCTTGCTTGATTAAACCGGGAGGCAGCTCGCTGCCAGAGCACCTTCTCTGCAGGAGAGCAAGCAGCACCTTGGAACTGCAGTAAGACCCTGCTGAAACCTTCTCCTTTCTGATGTGGGGGGGGGCTGGTGGGCCAGGAGCCTCGTGAGCCCCTTTCTGGGCTTGGTAGTGGGTGGTGACATTGCCACGCAGCCTTGATGTGAGGAATTTCTGTGGTTTCCCCTCAGAGGCTCTGCTGTCAATACCATTTGGTCTGTCTTTCTTGTTGGCAACTGCTGCGTCTTCAGCCACCAGTTGGTCAGACGCTGCTGCTTCTACTGGGAACTTGCTTTTTACATGGGCAGGGCCACTCTGCAGCTGCAACAGAGCATCCCTCTGCGTAGCACGGGCTCGCGGCGCTGGGGGAAGGACCTACCCACTCTCAGCGCTGGAGGGGTGACATATGACTCGGTGCAAGCTACAGCACTTTTGTTCTCGCCGTCTTCTCTTTTTATTGTTTAAAGCAAACAGTCCTGAATGTGCCTAAGTGATTTTTCTGTCATGCACTTCCCGTGGCAGAGGGGACTGGAATATCCATGACAATGCAATTGTGCTGGAGCTCGAGTGGGTTTGTTTCAGCAGCCTTAGGCCAAGGCTGTGGTTGCTCTTGCGGGGACGCGCAGGGACGTGGGAAGCCTTGTGCAGGAAACTCTCCCTGCAGGTTCAGCGTTCATCCGGGAGGGAGCTGCTCCGCGGTGCCCGGAGCTGCTGTGGTCATTGTCCTTGGGCCGGGGTGGTGTCTGGTGAGCTGCAGTGGTTTTTGGGGAACTCCGGCTTTGTGCTCGGAGCAGCCCGCAGCCAGCACTGCCCGGGTTCTGCTGCACCTCCTCTCCAGTGTACAGCTTACCCGCAGAAGTAAGGTTTTAGGTGGAGGGAGTGACACAAAAAAAGGTTGACTGGCATCTTCCTCGTATTCTAATGCCATGTGGGTGGGGTTACAGCTTTGCTTGGGATGCAACAGCTGTCCTTGTACGAGCTTATCTGGTGCTTTCAGGAAAGTGTGGTGTTGGAAATGTTGAGTCAGGCTGGGCATGGGCAGCGCAAACGGGACAGGAGGACGTGTCTGTTCCCCCCATGCCAGACCTGGTAGTGAGTGCTGGGTAAGGGAGCAGGGAGGGAGAGCACAGAGCTTTCCCCTACCAAGTGCAGGCCCCCCACATCCCCCCACCCCTTCACCCGTTTATATCCCTGTAAATCTGTTCGAAGGATAGAAAATACTCCCAGCCTCTCATATAACACCGTCACTTGTGCTGACCGGTGCTTTTTGCTGTTGTAACTTGGCCGTCGTATTCTTTCTCCACCCTCCCTTTGAGGCGTGTAAATGGTGGTGTTCCTCCAAAGCTGAAAATTAGGGTGCTTCAGATCCCATACTGATGGGCAAGATGGGGACCTGTGGTCCATGTTGTTATCAGAAGGGCTGATTTTGGATTTGCTTTTTAGCCATCACTGTTCTGTGGGGGTTTTTTTTCTGCTCCTCTTTGGGCGATTAACTGCGAAAAGAAGCATTTCTCATTTCTGCAAGCCACTCCTCTCCCCACTTCTTGGCACTAGTTGCGAATCAAAACAGGACTTTGATAGCCAAGTGGCATTTGGCTGAGCCAAAGACAGAGCTAGACACACAGGCTTCTTGTGATCAAGCGCTTTATTAATGCGAGGTTTAATGCAAGTTCATTCGCAGCGTGTGGAGCCAATGGTGAACGTTCAACAATCTAATTCTGTAGTGCTATGTTTTATTTAGCATGAAACTATTCCAGGGTATGAAAAAGCAGTACTCACTCTGCTTAGGTAGGAAGTTTCAAAGGATTTTTAAAATATTATTAATTTTTTACTCATTTTGGAGCAAAGGCATTTTAGCCTGTCATTTTATAAAGGTACATACTTTTTGTGGATTTTTTTTTTTTAATTTTATCAAAACCTGTTTCTAAAGTTAAATGCAGAGTCCTGAACTAGCAAACTAGTATCTGTGTAATTCACATTCATGTAATACCAGAATATTCTGAGAGAGATTTGGGGGAAATTTGTAAAATAAATGTGCTTCCTGGCAGAGACCTTCTACGCCAAGTTTTAGCCTGGGCTGCATTTTTACAGCTGAGTTATAAACCCCTGAAAAACAGGATTTATAATGGAAACGCTGACACAACCTTAACCAGAGCAGTGCTTTCTGGTGCTAGTATAATATACTGTACGAAGAAATCAGTTCATTAGTTAGTTATAAACAAAGGACAGAGATAGTAAATTACAGTAGGTATTTCAGCAGTTTTCTGTGTATTTATGACACAAAAATATGCAGCTGCATTTTATTTCTTGAGACAGTATTTAAGGATTTCAGATTTAATACACATTAGTTTGGTTATGCACATTGTGCATTTCGGTCTTGCTGTTCCCTCTCGTAGTTTTATTCATGGTATTTTCTTCTTTCTCTGTTGCTCATTAGAAAAATGTTAAAAATCCATTTTCATCTGATTAATAATAAAGCTGATCACATGTAACCTAATTTTCATTCACTGCTGCCCCTGTCTGTGGAGTCATATACAAAGTGACCTTTGAATCACCACTGGGCCCATAAAGCACAATAAGCACCATTGTCCTGTCAAAAATTGAAGATGTTTTACATCATTACAAAATTTAATGTTCCATCTTTTCAAATGCACTACTTTTCAAAGGCCACATTCCAATTGAAGCTCATTAAAATCAGACTCAAGTTTCCTGTGGTGGGGATGAGAAAGAGTTTCTCATGCATTCGGAGTAATATGAATCACTCTTTTAAAACAGATATGGTTACATATTAGTTTTGAAAGGTACAGTAACTGCTGAGCCTCCACTGTCTGCAACAGTGAGGCTTTTGTACTTATAAATCTAATAACTGCCTCCTGATCCCTTGTACTTCATCCACACTGTATCCTATTTACTTATGAATAAATCAACTTTCTAAATAAAATTGTTGTTCAAAAGTTCAGGGGTTGAATTATAGGAGTCTCTGGCTCAAAGCTTCTTTTAAGGTTTTAGCAGACATCTGTAAAACTCTTGTTAAAAAAATCGTTTTTTCTCAAAACTCCTTCTTGAATACATTAGATTTGGAGGTCCAAATTCTTCTCTGGAACAGTCCTTTAAAGTCTGTGGAATTACACAGAGGCTGAATTTGCCTCCTAATCTTACGGAATAATTTCTCCTAGTGTTTTATTTATAAAGCAAATAGAACTTTGATAAACCGATGGCTGAAATGGGCTGCGTGTTTGTAAGTGTATTATCATGCTCGTACTATGCTAATAGAGTTATACTCAAAATAGTGAAAATACTGGGGTATTCAGTGGAACATTATTGAAAGACTGGTTGCCTCTCCATCCCACTTTCCTTGTGAGAGGGGCTGGCAAGCTTTACATAACTCCATTTCCACAAAAAAAAAAAAGGAAAAAAAAAAGTAAATTATTTCAAGCCTTTTAAGAGTTAATGTTGTACTACTGTACGTACACATGACTGAATCTTGTGCATATGAACGCACATGCTGATACCCTCTATATAAAGCAGATGTATATACATATTATTGCACATTTTGTTTACTATAGCTATTACATGATCTCACATTACACAGAAACAGTTTCATATATCAGTCACATTAAATATAAACTGTGCTGCAAAACACAGTGCGTTAACCATTTTATGAAGAAGATAGACACGAATGTGTGGCAAATACTATTTTCAACTGTTGACAAACCCTGAACATGTTTCCTCTAAGTTTATGATCATGAAAATATGGCCATAATTTGCCAGGCGCTGTTGCAAGTGAGACAGAACAAGCAGGAATGTCAGTCTTTTATCAATATTGCGTTAAGATGCTATGGCATTTTCAATATTCCTCGTATAGCTCGTTAACACGGTGTATTAGCATAACACCACATGATAAAGTCAGGTGTGCACTGTTCTCACATTTTAGTTGTTAACGTTTTTAATGCTTACAGTGATGTAGAAGAGTGCAAACCCAGTCTGAGGTCTGTGGATATCAAGAGCTACATAAAAGGCAACTCTTACATCGATGAAGAATATGGAATACCATATGCTGGTATTCCTGCAGTACACTGATATCCCATCAAGCAGTGAGATCTTGCCAGCCACAGTTCAATCATATTTTTGCTATAGTTTTGTACAACACCAGACGTTCTCAGTGCTCAGATTCTGAGTTGTATTCTGTGTTGCTGTATGCTGAGATAGTGCTGAACAAAATTCTTCAACTTTCCACGGTAATAGTAATCTTAACCTCATTTAACGCACAACTAGAAGTGGATATGGTTGATTCATTAAAATATAAATCTTTGGATGAAGTTGTTTTGTCTAACCAGTCTGTAATTGCTGGTGCTCTGACCTTCCTCTGGTCAGTTGTATCGTGTTTCCTGCATCATGTTTTAATCTCAGCGTTTGTGGAGGTTCCTTCATTTGTTATTAATAATAATTATTAGTATTCATGATTTTATTAACTGGGTGTATCAGTAGATTATTAAAAGTAGCAGGTATTTCATTCTAGCCTGTCCCCGTACATAGATAAAATTAACTGGTTTATCATCTGCTTCACACGGTTTGCTGCGAATGAAGTTTGGCGCTGGCCAGGTTTCATGCCGCCTCCTGCTTTTCAGCCCACCACGGAGCTGTGACTGCCGGAGGAGGCCCTCTCTCCCCTGTCAGCCCTGGCCTTCTGAAGCAGCACGTGAAACCTTTCCTCTTCCCTCTCTAAAGCATAGACTCTCTCCTTCTGCTGTTTACAACTCATATGGAAATGAGTAAACTTTGTGGCCTGCTAAGGGCTGCTTTATGAAGTGCTAAAAGGCTTTAAACGAGGCGGACACCACAACCGCTGCCGGCGGCGGCGGTGGGCAGGTGGGCATCCCGGAGGGCTTCGCTCCCGAGCTGCCCACTGGCACCCTAAATTGGGAATGGTCCCTCGTCCCAGGGTAATCTATGCCCTTTTGAGGTGGCTACAGCCCTGGGAGCCCCGGTGCCTCCGGGGGATGCCAAGCACAACCTCTTCTTCCACCTGGAGGGGGCAATTTGTGTGAGGTGAGGTTCTCCCCAGGGTGGTGGGTGCTGGGCAGTGATGCTTTCTTAGCTCCCTCAAGTGGCTGCGTCCGCGCCGGCCTGGTATCTGCCTTCCACAAACACCTCTTCTCTCTCCATAGGGAACCTCACATCTCTTCTTTGATTGTAATTTCTGGTTTTGACCTACAGTAATACCCAACTTCTGGAACCGACCTCAGAAATTGAAGAGTAATAGATTGTATAAAATAAATTTTGAAATACTTTGCTCATTCTGCCTGACAAATGCTAAACTGTGCCTTTCCCACTTTCAGGATCAGCAGCGCAACCTCACAGAAGAAGAGTTGAGACGGCAGCGCTTGCTGCAGTTCAGTTCTCAGGTCACAGTCTCAACCGTAGTAATTAGTAACAAGTATCTGTATGTGCAAGAAAAAAGGAGCCACTTCTAATTCCTGTGTACTCCTAGGAAGAAACTTGGACAGAAAAAGGAAAACCAGATGGCTTTGCTCCTTTAACCCAGCTTGCACTTACGAATCCATAGCTGTTACTGAAAGTACTTGAAAGGATTAGGGTATGTGATGAGGCATGCTATGGCATAACAGCCACTGAGCAGGCTGAACTGCTACTGTGCGTCAGCCAGGAGAAGTGGAAAAATACTGACAGCAAAACTCTGAAACCATCTCTCGCAGGGAGCTTTCCTTAACCATTTCTCTCACCTTCTGAAGAGCCCAGACTTGCAGGGAGACTGTATTCTGTCCTGGGTCTTCATTCCTGATTGTCCAGCAGACATCTCCTGGTGCCAGAAACCAGGAGGTCTGTCTATCGAATACAGGTGGCTGCTGATGATGGAGGAGAACGTCCTCCACTCGTGACAATAGCATGTGGAATGAGTAGAAGATTGTTCCTTTGGGGAAAAGCTTCAGTCAATACATACTTGTCTATTTAGGACAAGGCATTTAATCTGCATTTTTTTGCAAACTTTATGTTTACGTATTTTGCTTGCCCCATTTAATTTTCTTAAGCAAAGTCTACAGACAGATACGTCTCTTAGGACCAGGTCTTTATTATTTGGAGCATTCTTCTGCCTACAGTGGGCACCATTAAAAATTCAGCATTTGCCCTCATCAGTAATTACTTTGAATAGGAAATAGCATGTTACTGTATAGCAGGATACAGTGGTTACAAGACTAAGAGTGTGGGATGCTGCTCACTATGTGTACACCTTTAATGACAGTACTTCTGCATCTGCCTTCAGTCTTTGTTTCCCATCTTGTACTCTTCCATAACAGTGGATGCAAATGCAGACAGGCAATTTCTTTTGGCTTTAATGGGCTTTTCCTGGAAAACATAACTCCTTATATTGTGTAAGCTTAGCTGGCAGTAGGTGCGTTAACAGGGTCAGTAAAGGTGTTGTATCTGCAGAGTGCATGTGAATGAAGTTCTGAAATTCTCTAATAGGCAGAAAAGTTTCAGATGTTATGAGTGGAGATTTATCTTGATAAGCATAAACACATTTCAATACCAAATTACTGAATAAGTGATTTACTTGTCAGAAAAACAAACAGTTGGTATGTAATATGCATGTTTCAGGAGAGGGGTAGCTTGCTCTTTCCTATTTTTCTCAGGATTTTTTTTGCATCATATATTGTAGAGGGAAGGAACCTCTCTGCTCCAGTGGAGAAGATAGGTCCATGTATGCATTTCAAATTTAGGAATGTATGTGGTGGCAGGGATGGTGGAAGAGCCCAGTGAGCAATGCAAATATAGACATGTTAACTTGAAAGCTAATATCAAAATAGATTTGTAACTATGTAAGGTATAAATCTGAATACTGGTAACTAAGATCCTTAGGGTATGCAGTCATATTTTAAAATAACAGGTACTGTGTTGTTTGCACCCCATACATCTGACCATGTTTCTGCCAGAGAGCAGGAATGTCTACTGCTAAGTGCATCAAAGCCTTCCCTATCTCTTCAGAAACTCAGAAGATGCTCATTGGCTGCTCCTGCCCATCCCATACACCCAGCTTATTCATTAGCAGACTAGATCCTCATTATGATGATCTAATTCATTAGCAGACTAGATGATTTGGTGCTTCCAAACTTGTTGTTTCAAAGCTCTGTCTTCAAAGTCCACACTGCTGAGAGTACCAGGCTGAGTCATGGTTGCTTGGGACTTGGCAGTTGTTCTGTGAACCAATGTGTTTTCTAACGAGCGATCTAGATGTGCAGGAGAGAATTGCATAAACAGGGATGGGAAAACTCTGTAGGAATTGCAGATATGGCACCCAGTAATGTTAATGTAATGTAACTGATTAGGGGGTGACTACTGGGCTTCAAGGAGGGTTCAAATATGACACGGCTGCTAAACTGAATCCTAAAGCTGGGGCAGCTGCAGTAGAACACAGCAGGAGGGGGTACCTGTGTGTGAATGTTAAAGGCAGGCAGGAATTACTCTGTAATTTTCAAAGAACATAGCAGACATTTTTTCAGTTGAATTTTCTTTTGTACATTCATTTATGAAACTCTAAAGTTGTGTAGCAATTAACTGAGGAGTGCTGTCCAGTTAGAAGCTGAGAGAAACAAGGGTTTATTGAATGGCAAAAATGTGACTTTTCAGAGAAAAAAAAAAAACGGTTCCATGCTTTTTCTCCAAGTATAAGAACATCCAGCTTAAATAGAGTATTCAATTTTTAATGAATTGGGCTCTTAGTGTCCTATGATCTATGGATGAAGAGCTGAAAAATGATAAATGTGCACACACAACTGATGGGATTATATATGGCATAGTTCCTTTGGAAGATATTCTTGTTTGTTTTGTTTTGTTTTTTTTTAATTTTTCTGCTTAGATATAGACTTGATCATGGAAATAAACTGGTAAATGATTTGAAGTACTTTAAATAATTTCCTCAAACATTTTTACCTTTTTAAATGAACTGTATTTTAACCTAAATTGGTATGCCTCTCTCCTACTTGTAGAAGAGTGGAAGGTTTTAAAATGATCTAATACGGGACAGTATTTAGCACTCAGTATTTTCTAGCCCAAGAAACATTATATAATAATCTATAATCAAAAACACTAAAAACCTGTTAACTGCTAAAGTCTGTTTCATTCTAACATTACAACTAAAACTCATTTATAAGTAAATGAAAGTCAAGAGGATTAAATTCAATTAAAATTACTTTGAAGTATGGGGGAAAAATGTTTCACGGTGATATAAATCAACATATTGTTATTGCCTTCTTTTCCTTATCCGTTAAGGGTCTCTAAAGCAAAATGTAGTCTAAATTATACATGGAGAACAAATAGAGAGAAAAGAACGACATGCACCCACAAGCACAACCCAACTCAAATGAAAGGTTTGGGTGTACTTGTGGATGAATAGTGTGCACTTTTCTGTATGCTTCGCAAGCCAGAATTGTGGAAGGTTTCTCCCACTTGCAGCCTCCATACCTTTATTGAGTGCAGTATAAATAGAAAGCCAATTAAAGTACATCTTTGTTATAAAGAAGAGAGAGACAAACAAAAAAAACCAACACCATTTTAGCATGCATGCATTTTTTACTGAAAGTAGGATCTCAGCAGAGAAATTAACTTTAATAATCTATGGATTACAAGACATATCAAACCTTCAAAGCATTGCAGTGTTAGATCTATTCTCAAAAGGGTTTAAATTACTTTAATAGTTAATAATAAGTGATATGAGTCATTTTTCCAAGTAAATCAAGATGGGTTGTCATTTTTTCATCTGGTCTCCAAATCTCTTAATTATGGCAAAAAAATTCCTCAGTACCTGTTGAGCACCTCTGGGGTGTGTAATACTAAATGCACTTAGAGTTTTTCTAATATTATTTGATGTTTTACTATTAGGACATAAACCTACCGCAAAGCAGAGAGCAACATTTTCAGTCTCTCTCTAGCGCAGCAAACGTCAAGCCCCACTGAAGAAACATACAGCCGCCCTAGAGCGTAATTCAGTGCACATCTACTGTCAATTGAGCTACTGACCTTAAATACCCATCAAACACTTGGAAACCCACCCCTGTGTGTAGAAGTGCAAGTCATCAACATCTCTGTGAAGAAGTTTTTATTGAAAGAGGGTCCAATTCTACAACCATCCTGGAAAGTCATCGTTGGTTGTTAAAAATCAGCAACCAAAAATTTCACTAACTCCTTGCTTAGCGAAGTTTACTCCCATGAGCAAGATCAGGATCATAGAAGAACAATGTTGTCATTGTTTAAGAAAAGAACCTCACTGTCTGCTTTAAATCATATATTGTTCCCACAGGTTTCAATTACTTCACATAATGAGACGGTGCCAGTTTGTAACAATGGCGTGGCTTTCTGTCTCGATGGCTCTGGTACAACACTTTTAAATGAATTATCAAACTGATCAAAACAAACATTGTTCCTCTCATTACTGCGCTGCAACCTCGCCATTAGCAGAGTTAGCATCCACACATGTAGCTGAGCGTCAGGGGACCCAGATGCTTGCTGGGCAAGTTCTTCTCCCAGCAAGTGGCTAGGTGGTGTCCTGAGCTGTGCAGGGCTCGGGATGCCACGCCGCTCCTCTCGCTGCCGGGCGAGCTGCTTGGGGTTGGCAGGATGCTCTTCAACCAGGTGCCTGGACCTGTCCTTAGTGCATGGAGACATGTGAGGATATGCTTACCGCTGTAAGATCCCGTGCAAAAGCTTAAAAAAATGTACGGGTAGGGATTCTTTCCTAGAAGAGATTTTTAAGAAGTAGAGAAGTTACCCTTACATCTCTCCATCTCTTGTAAGAACCAGTCTATAGAAAAGAAAACACCTTTAAAACTTACAAAACTGAACAGCAACTTCAAAGTATTTTGTGTCACCTCTTCAATACCCGCAGAAGGTACAGATAATTCAGTCTTAAGTTCTAACATTTGTGCAAGCAGCATGGAGCAATTATTGGTTGGATGGTATTAGGGAGGCCAGAGAAGTCAGGCAGGAAGCAGATTGTTTCTCCTCTCGTTCTTTGGCAGCTGCATCTCAGTAAGATTTTGTTTTGTTTTGATCTATATTTCCTTCTTTAACTCTGGCAGGCTTGTTGCGCCTTGCCATGTCTGATACCTTTTATGAGTGTCCGTACCACAGCACCTCTCAGTCCTAGGGAAGTCCTTTTACAAGGACATTTGGATACAACTGGGCTGTGGGGCAGCGTGCGCAGAAACCCCTGCTGCAGACGGGCTGCTTCATGCAGCCGTGCAACATCAACTGAAAACAGGGACCCTCCAGTAACAGCTGCGGATAAATACCAATTGTAAAAAAAACTGCAATTAGTTGAAGAACATTCTTCATTTTCGTAGTCATCGCAAAGAATTGCTTTTCTATCCGCCACTGAACTAAGCTGGAGTGTTACCACTGGGTACGATGGGATCACTGCAAGTCCTGCTCTCCCACTTGGCAGGACTCTCACATTTATAGATGCGTTGCTGGTAGATCTGCAAACTTTTTGAGATAATGTGAACTTCTGCAATTTTGTTGTTGCATTCATTTTGCAAGTATTAATTTAGGCTCACTGCACCTTGGAAATAATTTGAATATTTATAAATTTAAGTATTTATTTTCATAGTAAAATTAAAGCACTATTGTCTCACAACTAACCCTACTTGTTCCCACACTCCAAAAACGAAACCTCAAATATGATAACTTTTATTTATAGATGGCAATAAGCATATTTAGCAATTTTATTATTCATGACCCTTGTACTAAATATCATAATCAGAATACAGATGTGTGAGATAATTTCTATATGAAAGTCACTGGAGTAATTCTTGTAAAATAAAAATAGCATTGTGTTCAGAGGAATAATATGTCCATATTTAATAAGTGTGTCTTAGTACAAGCAAAGAGACCACACAGTGGTTTTTTGAAAAATCCTACGTTAATAACAAGCTTCATGAATAGAAACAAAGCTCTAAAAATGTGATTTTTAACGTTAACTTTTATTTTCTGTTGCATGCTTATATTCTTCCATATATAGTCCTTAGATTTTATTACAAACAGGAAACAGGCTGCTGTGTGCTTTGTGTGAACGTATGATCAGCAAAAGTGCCATTTGTTGAACCAGTTGCTCCCAAGAAGTTAAACCTGATCCTTTGTTAATGCCATCTTTACTGGTGGCTGTACTAAAGACGCAGATTATCAGATAAACATCGTATTCAGACTTCGCTCACTAATTGACTGAACAAGAATCGGTCACACTTTATGTACCATTCCATAATGGATTTTCATGTTTGTGAACCCTAACTGGCTGTGGAAATGGAAAGCAAATGTCGCATAATCACAAACAACTTTGTGGTTTGGGGTTTTTTAAGCCAGGGGAAAAAAAAAAAAATCAGCTTTTTTCTTCCCAGTTTGTGACAGGTGAGAAATGATCATTTTGTGGTCATATCAGCTGTCGTGCTACTGTTTAGAGAATTTTTAAAATAATTGCTAAATATAACATTTTTCAGTTAGATGTTACATGAATAATTGATACAGTAAAGCGACAGTGAAAGGTACAGGTATAATAATTGAAACTTTTTTTTTTTGTCAGAGGTTTTTTGAGAAGGTATGCCAGTTATTGAGTATCTGACTATCACCATATTAGGCTAGGTTTCTATTTACTAGTATATCTGAAGCAGAAGCTCTCATTAAGCGTATTGTAAAAAGATCCTTTTATGAAAATGCTATCAAGTATTTATAACTACAGCACTGAAGATCAGAGGAGGATATCATTTAAAATCTGTGCAACATAAAACTGGTCAGAAATATCAACATCAATCAGTGTCAAAATTAAAACTGACTTGAATTTGTTTTCTTTTAAAATCCTTTTTATTTTTTTTTGAGTGGGTTATAACAAGCGCATACTCATTTTGACAATCTTATTTGCTGGCCCCACGTTGCAATAAATCAGAAATATGCTGGTAATAAAAGGAAAATATTGAGACTACTAAAGTAACAGAAAAAAAGCATTCCTAAAAAAAAAAAAAATCAAACACCCCCCACTAATATATGCAAAATAAGAACCCTTTTCTCACCTGAACAGTCCTGATATGAATATGGAAATAAGGAAATTGTCCATGAGCCTAAAGGTTTGAATTATCAGTCCTAATGCTTTTGGCTTTCTTAGGGAAGAAAAAAAAAATCTACTGTGGATTAAGGGTTATTAGACACTCCCAAGGCTGAGTAGCAGAAGTGCAACCATGCATTACCCAGCCGGACACTTCTTCCCATGCTGTATATGAAGAGATTATCTCAGATCTCTAGAAGCCAAAAGAAGGGATAACGTATATACTTCTGACATTGGCGCTCTTCCAAGAGAAAGTTGTAACAAGCCTAACAAAAAAAAAAAAAAAAGCCAGAACAAAGGGTGAATGGCATATGGTGGTTATTCTACAATATGGTCCTCATCCCTTTTAATACATCTCTGGAAGACATAAGCAAAGCATTGTAATGTTGTTTTTGTAAGAGATGACATGTCTGCATTATACCCTTGGATGAATGGCACTTTATTAATAATATTTATTATTATTTTCATTATATTTTATTTATGAGTACTGGTGCTCCTTGGAGTACATGTTCAGACTAGATCCCTGCATGAGGACTTTGCTTTCACTCCAGTTCTGTGGCTGATCTGTGCTAGATCTTCTGGGGTGACTGATCAGCTTAACAGTCTGGTCATTAAAAATTGTTTCTGCATGGGGAAATTCAGCCTGGGAATCAGTAGTCCAGCTAATAGGGTGACCATGCTCAGATTGTTGTGCCTTACCAAACTGTGATGCTTTTCCTTCAAAAGGACAGGAGCAAGCCTACACAGACCTTCAGCCTATAGCTCTAGTTACTGCCTGACCCAGGTCCTCACCCAGATCAGGCAGACCACCATCTTTAACCCTCTCTTTTCCTCTCTTTAGAATGAATGTTACTGATTCAGTGTTAGCGGTCGTTATTGACACTTGGACACATTGCTGATCACAGGGATTTTTTTTTTTTTTTTTAATAATGTGACCAAAGCAGGGAAGCAGCAAGATAGCAAGGACAACTGCAGAGCATCATCTCCCTGCTGTCCTTCTTTCTTCCATGGCAGTTTGCCCATTTCGATGGGATGTGCCGTCCCATGGCCAGGAGCTGGACCAGCAGCCATACAGGTGTGCTTGCCCGTTCAAGCAGCCTCAGTGCTCAGGGTCTCAGCGCTGTGCAAATGTCCCATATGCATCATCTCCCTCCCTCTGGGGTTGTCTGGATAAGAACACAAAAGCCCTCAATGTAGATTTATTGTGTCAGAGCCCTCAAGTGAGTAGACACTTGGAAAGAACACCCCTGTCTCACTGTTGCTGACTGCTCAGATATTAAAAATAACTGAATCCTCTCAAATGAAAGAATGTTGGGGAAGGATCCTCAAATATTCTTATTGCAGGATACCAGATCGTATTTTGTATCTAGCCTTCCTAACTTCAGTTAAAAAAAAAAGTGTACAGAGAGTATAACCAAGTAAGTACTTTGACAATGTCTTAGTTAAAACAAGCTCTCAGGAAATGAGTGTGATAATGAGCAATTGGCTAAAAACTCCAGCATATTGTACCAGGACCTGAAAAATAATCCAAAAGCAATCCCCTTTGTTTGTATAATTACCAGTTGCAAACTCTACTGACTGCTTATTAATTGTCTGCATGACACTGGAATTGTTTGACCAAAAGACAAGGCTACGATTCCTTAGCCGTTACTCCTCAGCCCACCTCTGTGGGGGAGTAAGGAAGGTTTTGAAGCTCTTGCATGGGTCCGATACTGGCCAGGTCTTTGTACACTGAAATCCTTGAAAAATAACCCCCTTCCTACTGACACACTTGTAAACACGTTATTTCTTGGACATCCATAATGTTGCTATATAGTGATGCTATTGAAAATTTCCAAAAGACAGCTCAAATCTTTGTTTTACTGTTTTTGTAATAGAAATTATGTGGCTTTTGAAGCTCTTCCACTGAGACTCAGTTTGAGAAACCACAAAGCTAGGGATTTGAGAATGTATTTACAGTATGTTGACTTTATTTTTCCTAAATCTAACTAAATAACTAAAAATATCATAATTAATGCAGGAGCCTACGACTGTCTTTTCCTTCTTCTCTTCCAAAGGAGCTCCACATTCACAGGATTCACTCTAAAATACAGATAAAGTCAAGGAAGTTTTGAAATTCCCACTAGGTTTCCAGAAAGTTGGCTACATCCTGTAAATCATGGCAAATAGCAGCACCTTTGAATTACAGTTGTTCATTGCAGAAAAAAATAGAAACACACAAAAAAAAGGAAAGACAAAAGATGATAAAAATAATTCTTGATTTGACTCCAAGTGTGTAGATTCCCTCATAATTTTGTCCATTTGAGTACAATTCTTGAGTACAACTCTTTCTCTACATTAACTTATTAGGATCTTTCCTTGGGACTGCACCCCAAATGAGTCAGCTGTTCTGCTTCAGATTAAGTTAACTAATTATATTACCATTTTATCTTTGCCTTCAGGTAACTTCTCATACTTCTAGCTCATGTAAAGGGTGGTAAAACCTTTTATAGTAGTATAATTTATTTGAAGCCAGCTACTAAAGGGCATAGCAGCACCTGAAAGAGAACTAAAGCCAAAATGTTATTAAAAATTGAAATCTCACAGGGAACTGTTTTTCCTCTTGATGAGCATGCCTGAGAATCCAGGTAGGAAGAATGGACCTAGGCCCATGTAGTACTACATCACTCCCAACATTTATGGTTGAAAAAAAGTAAAAATACAGGTTATTCTAATATATTTTAATTTTACATTGATTTATCTATTTTTTTTTCTTTTTTGTAAGTATGTGTGCATGTGGTGGATCATGGCTGCATGGCCGCTGTGGGTCCTTATGTGCGGTTTGCCCTTTCCAGGAGCAGGCACATTGCTTGTCCTCAGTCACTTAGAGGAGCCTGCTTGTGTTGTCTCTTTTTTATTCTGTCTGTGTGTTGGTAGAAGAGGGAAAGTACTGTTCCAGGCCATTTCAGAGCACCCAAATTCAGTTGCTGTTTAGAAACCACCAATGGGTCCATGTGTCAGCATTGCCTCGGTTTCTCCACAGTGAACATGGGCTCCATCGCTTTTGTTTCGATGAGCAGTGCTGGGCAGTCCCCCAGCATCGGGGCTCTGCCACGGCCCCTGAGGCGGGCGGAGATGGTGTCTGGGCACTCGGCAACAAGCCCTGGTGCTTGACCTGCTCCTGCTGCTCTCAAAGACGGGGTTTTTCTGCTCCTGGTCCATTTGCATAAAGATCAGGATTTTGAATGACTTTTAAACTTTTGAACTGGGTAAGGATAGTTCTTATGACAGTTGTGATCCCCACTTAGAAAGGAGATCCTACGTTGACAATAAGCTATTCTTCAGGGTTTTTTTTCATATTCAGTTATTTTCTGTGTGCGTTTCACTGTGGCTGGGGCAGATCCATGACCTGCACCTTCCTGACTGTACACAGAGGGATGTGTAGGGTTTTCCAGCATTAGTCTCTCTTATTCTACATCTTTAAATGCAAAACCTGGAGGCCAGTCAGTCATTATCTTTAGAGTGTTTATTCAATTCCCTCTGAAAAAAAATAGCAATTCAATACCGAGGCAGTTTTAGAATTAACGCTAAGGAATGTTCTGTAGGAGTGCTATGAACCCAGGCCATCAAACGTTATCAAAGATATTCATAACCTCTGAAACTGAGCCTCTGATCTTTCCTCATGACTTTTGGCGAATATGCCTTCAACGACAAACAAACATGCAGAGCTTGGGCCAGGACAGGGACAAAGCGCCTTACCTCACAGAATCAGGTCAGATGGTAGCTGTCTGTGTCTTTCATTATGAAGAGCTTTTTTTTTTCCCTTTAACTTCTAGCCCATGCTTAAAATACTGCTGGGATTAAAAATTAGAAGTTGCTGTCCCATAATAGACCAAATTGACCTCTATATTTCAGTGGTGCTGCTGGGATCGGTGTGCAAATGACATTGTTAGATCTCAGTGCAGTTCAGAAGCCTGCATTTTGCATTAGCATGCTGCTCAACCTGACCCTCAGCATTTTACCCTGAAATACACTGGGTTTTTAGGCAAGTGCTACACTGCTGCCATCCTCCTTGTAAAGTTTCCCCTCCTTTGTTTGTAGATGACACTTATGCAAGTGCTAATGAAAAGCTTGACTCTGTTTCTGGCTTCTGGTGAAGCTCAGGGCTTTGACTGGAACATTTGCTTTTCCAAGCTGATGTCCAATGGAGAAGGCTTTGGCTCTTGGGGTGCATTGCAGGTCCACTGGGGCTTCCTGGTTCACAAGGGCCCACCTCCTTGGTCTGGTAGCACGTTGCAGTTGCCAACAAAATACTGTTTTTCTGAGAGCATGATGGTAGTGTTTGCTGACAGCAAGGCTCCAGCAGTGAAGTCTTGCTCCAGTACTTGTCAGGTCCCTACCTAGCTGGAGAGTTTTGCAGCTATGCCTTCCCCGAGCCCTCACCGAAGGGGAAGCCCAGAGAGGTCCTCAGAGACACCATCGGTCAGTGCCATCTCCTCCCCTCCACTCCACTCCTCCCGATGTTTCAAATGCCTACTAACTATTAACTGTTTCCAAACAGTTAATTCCCTGTCTCTCTCCATGCCTTGCAGCATTTCACAATGCTATTGTCATCCTAGAAGGCAAGAACACAGAAGTAGGAGTTTCCCCTTTTTTGTAGCATCTTTATTTAATTCCCTCTGTGGTCCATTTTAACTCTCTCCTTCCTGGCCAGTCCTTGCTCTCTGTGGGGCAGCTGCAGAGCCGCAGCACCGGTGCCCCTTCCTGCCCGTGCTCCTTCTCCTGCCCCAGAGATTGCATCTTCTAATTCATGAGCAAAACCCTTCTTCTCCTCTTGTCCCCAGGTTTTCCCTTACAAGTAGAGAAAGGGTCGGTGGGCTGAGGTGGGTGGGAGGAGAAGACTCCAATCTGCAGCTCTGGAACCAGCGCAGGTGATACTCCTTCCCTAGATCAGAGGGGCTTTCTGAGGATAACTATGTTTTGGACGTAAAGATGCTTATTTGCGGCATGAAGAACCACGAAGACTACTACAGGTAGCTCCAGAGGCAGCATGTTACTTTTCCTGGTGATCCTTCTTAAAAAAAGAAAAAATCATAAACCTCCTTCCTTGCTCCAAAATGCTGTTTCACTAACTCCGAGTGTCAAAATGATTTTATTCTTAGCCTTCTGTTTCGATCAGTTAATTCCCATCAGGGCTGAGGTAAAAATTGTCTATGGGACACACTGTTCTTTCTTCTTATACACCTAATGTTGCTGTGCTATTTTGGGCTACCATTTAAATAAAAGCCAATTTGACTAAAGAGCAAATATATTCTGTCGAATGACGGCAAAAGGGCAGAGCTTGGGAAAAAGAAACAAGAAAATGCAAGGCATTCATTTTTCCTTTGTACTTTTTAATAAAAGAAATTCTCTTGCAGCTTCAAGTGACACATTAAAAGATGTATGTATCGTGGCTTTTAAAAACACAATTAGATAACACCTTGTCAAATACTTATATTCTTTGTTGACAGCCTTGAGTACAATCACAATAACAGCACAGCTATTTCAGCATGTTTCGTATTCAGTTGCCATTGGCAGAGTCAGCCATTTTATAAAAATGTTACTGTTTATCACTTTAATCATCAATCTACATCTAGTCAAAACAATAAGTCAGAAGGAGTAGTAAATTATACTTGTGCAGCCCTGATGAGTTTGAACTGTTTTGCTGAAATTAACTGCAATAATTATCTATTTTTCTAAAGCTGTTAAGAAGTTCTGGGTAAAAAAAAAAAAAAAATATTGGATCAATGAGGACTTGGCTTTTGCCTGTTTTGTGAAAAAAAACTTTTTAGTAGGCTGAGAAAAATTCAACACTGAGTCTTGGTTTTCTAAAGGTGAAAGAAAAACCATGAGTTTTGCTCTTTTTTTCTGGAATAAAAGGTGCCCAGACTGAGCTGCCAGGTGGGCCAGCCCCCGTCCCCTGTCCCTCACCCTGCCTCAGGGTGGGAGCGGGGAGGCACGGGGTGCTCCAGAGGGTCTGCCCGCTGGCTCTCTGAGCGTGCCCCTTGGGTTTGCCCCATTGGAGGATGGTGCTGCGAGCACACGTGTGGCCGGGGGAGACCTCCCTGATGTGTGCAATGCACTCCCCATCCTCCCTGCAGACAGGCCTTGCGTGATCTCTGCTCAGTTCAACGCAGGTCCCTCACACCCTCCGTCGGTGTCCAGCCCGTTTGGTGATCAAATAGGAAGTTACATGGCTGGCCGTCCTGCAGCAGCTTCCACCCGTACCCTGAGCATGTGCCTGTTTTTGCCAGGCCACCTCTGATGGCCAGGGCTACCCCCAGCTATGCCCCGTGACTCCCTGCTTTGGCACAGGACAGGCTTTAAGGGTCCCCTTCTGCAGCAGGAGGTCCCAGGGAGTGCAGGGCCATTGTGACAGTGACCAAGGTGCTGAGTGTCACTTCCCTACCATCAAAGCCTTTGCCTTTGTTTTCCTCGTAGTTCTAGTCTTTTATTTCTTGCCTTTTATCTGTTTGAAATATTTTATTTGTCTCTTTTTGGAAGGACGCAATTATCTCTTTTTTTAGCTGGATCCCAACTTCTTAGCAATAATGTCGTGAATGCCATGAATGCATTTTATATGTCATGCCTGTGTGTGATCAGTCGGGTTTTTAGACTTATGTACTATAGACTATCAATATTACATTTGCTGCTCCAACCAAGAGGCTTTAATAATACAGATCTAACTTTTTACTCTTTTAGAAGACAAGGCAGCAAATTTAGATTCCTTTAATCACATGAAAAATGATGGATATAACTAGGGGATTGAATTTTGGAAACAATGCTAGGACAAAAGAGTTCCTGATGGGATTCTATAAATATTAACAAAGAATATTTGTCTTATCTTTTGCTAGCAACCATTAAGTATTTAACCCTATTCATGGAACATTTTCTATGTTAAGAAAGCTTTAGCTTTTGTCTCCCCAAAAGGCTGTCTGTCTGTCTGCTTCTCTAATATAATAGTTCTGCTGGTTTGTCATCAAACTTTGATTGTGTTCATTTATTTAATTTAATAGTGATCTACTAAGCAGTTATTTAAAACAACATTTATACAGATCATTATTAATTTCTTATAATTACTTACTAAAATCCCTGTAATACCTGAGAAACCAAAATGTATGAGAACCACAGTCAAAACCAATATATTAATGTAACTGGTTCCTTCTGTGGGGAGCACAGCAGACATATTTTGGAGTCCAAAGGCAAAAAAAAAAAGAAGTAGTAAGCCTCAGGCATGTTGCCAGCTTTGCATAGGTGTGAAAATTTCTGGCTCTTGACAAAAGTTTATTTGCAGTTATTTGCACCCCGGATTGCTTTTTCTGCCTGATGTGTAAACAGTAAATAGCTCTGCCTCACCCTTGTTTGGGCTTTCCTTGCTTTATTGCCAGCCCAGGTTTCTGTTATTACAGAATTACCCTCAGAAGCCCTCCACCTGCCCTTGGGCGGAGTGACCAAGGTAAAGGTCCAGCTCCAGCCAGGCTGCATCCCTGTATGAGCCCTGGGGAGGATGACTCTCCCTGCCTGAGCCCAGCGGTGGCATCAGAGGGGGCACCAGCCACCCCATCCATCCCCATCCCAGCTTAATTTCCCCCAGCTGGCATCGTTGGCCTGCTGGGAACACAACCAGACGGAGCTCATCAGAGAACAGCAGCACCCAGTTGCTCTCCAGGCACGCTGTCTCCGTGCGGGGCTGCCGAGGACGGGCGTGCGTAGGCTCCGCACATGCCGTGTGAGTACTGCCGTACACGGAGACTGTCTGGGCTGTGTTCAGCCTGCTTTTATAAGGTGCTTTGCTACAGCATCAGGATCCAATCCATGGTGGGGAGAGAGAGAAAAGTAAATACATTTTGTTAGTGGACAGATTTTTGTGCTGTATGATTCTGAAAAGAAAACTGAGTTTAATTAAGAACAGGTAGTTGGAAGGAAACTGTTAATACTTTTAGACTGAAGCTGAAAGATTTGTTAAGTTCCTCTCGTGATTGACTGGAGAGCAGAAGGATCTCTCCTCGGCTTTCCTGGGTCACAGCTAGGAATGGGGAGGAATCTTTCTTTTGCATCAGCAAGCTGTAGGAGCTACTTCAATGGCCAAAAATAATTTTGAGTATAACACATCTGTATACAACAGAATAATTCTCATTTCTCTGCTGACCCCCCTCTCTTCAGCTCAGGAAAAGAGAGAACTCATTTAGCTCCTTAAATGTAGGTGTTGTAATCATTAATAAGGAAAGTGCCAATAAAAAAAATCTGGTGATACTATAATGGGGGAGATAAAACACTGCAAAGAATAATTAGATGCTAGCATCAAAATACTGCATGAAACAAAAACAGTAGGGTGTTTCAGAGAATCAACATTTAAAGCATTTTTTGAATTTTATCTTTACCTGCACTCCTTAATCTTTTATTTTGCCTTTTGATTTTCCTGCTATGTACTGTGTTCCTCTTTTGTTTTATTTTCATTTGACTTCATTTTATTACACCTCCCTCCAGCTTCTCCCACCCCTAAGATTTTTTTTTTGTGCTTTCAGCTCTTTCTTTGTTAATGTTGAATGCAAATGTAAGCCTGTTGATGGATTTTTTTAGGAGTCAGGAAAAAGTCTTAAATCCTAAGTAGTTGGGATCACAAAGCTGAGCGATGGGGTACAGGTCAAAGGGATTGAGCCCATCTTAGCTGGCTGCATGGGATGTGGAAATTCCAGCAAGCTGTGCTCTTTGCCTGGACATCTCTGATCTATACCGGGAAGAGTCGTTGTGGGCTGTGGGCAGAACCTTCAGGTGTGTTTAGGAGGAGACCGTGCATACGGCAAGCTGTAGCTATACCGATCCCACGTTGTTGTGAACCGCTGTTGAGAGCAGGGGAATTGCTGTGGTCTTGGAGGTTGAACTTCAGCAAGGAGAAGGGAGGATGGGAAGAAATTAGTGTTGGTCTCTCCAAATTTATACAGTTCTGGGGCTTGGTTGCTTCTCCCTTTTGGGTAGTTTTAAGTTTCTAAGGATTTTCTGCAGAGTGTGAATGTGGGAAGCTGAATGACTGAGTGTTGTCCCTTATCCTCAGGCTGGCAGAATACTGGAGGCGATATTTTGGTGGGGTACAGAGGAAGCATGCGCGCACCATGCTCTGTGGTGTCCTAGCCCAACACTGGTGATTACCTATAGGAGTTGGGGCAGACTATCCTAAACAAAGACAGGAGACCACTAGTTATGCAAACTGCATGCAGCTGCTGCAAAACTGGTGCTGGATACAGCCCCCTTACCTCGGGAGGGCAGGCGGCTGCGCTTACAGGTAGCCCTGGAAGCAGGGCTCATGTCGTGGTACCAGTGCTATGAACTCTCCCTGCTTCTGAGCCTCAAAATATCTGTGCTGCTAGACTGGTGGCAGACTGACTGACCTGTTACACCGTGTCTTCCTTCGATGGCAGGCACTAGTTAAAAGTATTTCTGTTATAAAATGGAGATGGATGAACAGAGATGTAGCAGGGACAATATTCTGAGTTTCTGGTGTTTGGTCAACCCAGCTCCAAGTGCTCACCAAGCAGTTAAAAAAGGATCTGTTGCCGCAGAATGAGTGGGGACGTACATATTTTTATCTGGTTGAAGGAGAGGCATTCTGGGTGTTGTGTGCTGGCTCCAGTGCTGAAAATAAAACTCACAGAATAGGGCATAGTACTAATTAGAAACTTTGAATGGAAAAAGATCATCAAATATAGAAACCTTCTGAATATGCGTCTCTACATGCTGAATATGTTGAAACAGAAAGTGGAGAATTTTGTCTTTATGAGGCTCACATTTTTACTGTGCAGTTGATAAGAACTAGGCTTTCAAATAAATTAGAGTACTCTTTTTATATGCAAAATGTGTGCTTTTTTTTTTTTTTAAAAAAAAAAAAACCCAAACTTTTTCAGTGGTCACCCTTAACAAGTCTCCAGTTTTGCCACTGGTTCCTTGAGTATTGCTCTTATAATTCAGCATTTTTATTATAGTAGTAGTTAAGTCATTGTGTACTAGTATTGATCATCTGAGAGTGCACATCGTTAGATGGGAAGCACAGTGCTGCCACTAGAAAATAAGGCATGGTTTGTCTTGACCTGCAGGAAGGTACCACCCATCAGCCTGGGGGACCTTGTGACCATGGACTGCTATTATATAATTTTCCTCACCTGAGGCTGGTTTGTTTTATCTTGAATGTAGATTAAATGGGTCTCCATTTACTCCAAGGAGAGATGCTGGCAGAAGCTGTTGATGCTACGCCATGTGATTGAAGTGTGTGGAGGAAGCCTCCAGGCGACCTGACTGGATGAACAGGGGCTCTGGAAAGAGGAGGGATATGCCTGAGCATGGAGAAATGCAATCTGTGAGGAAGAGTCTGTTCTTGGGTCATAGTGGTCATCTATTAAACTAAGGAGCTGCTGTTTGGTCGTATGCTTTAATGCATGGGACTCAATGGCATTCAAGCTCAAATAAATACATGTGGGGAATACGTCTTACTGTCTTTTGGGGTCTGGTTGGGTAAACCATCTTGCAGCGGGGTGATGGGCCACCGACAGGCAAAGGCCAGTCAGCAGCAGAAAATGCCAAGGATGGACTGACAGACCCTGAGCTCTGAAACGAGAGAGTTTTCTGCAGGAATGCAGATGGAGCCTTTTCCTCCTTTGCAATACAGCTTCTAACCAGGGTGAGAGATTGTGGTGTCCTGTAGCTACGTGTCGCAGAATGGAAACCTGTACTCTTGATCTGGTTATTTACACATGTTCTTGTAAGTAAGCGCATAAGTA
Source organism: Tetrax tetrax (assembly GCA_009806455.1). Classification (NCBI taxonomy): domain Eukaryota; kingdom Metazoa; phylum Chordata; class Aves; order Otidiformes; family Otididae; genus Tetrax; species Tetrax tetrax. The sequence continues at coordinate 71,618 of WHYT01013019.1, forward strand.
AAACGTTGTCTCCATTTGCTCCCATTACAGTGACTGTGTTATTTTTCCACCAACAGTCAGGAAGAGCATCCTGTAGATGTTTTGTGCACCCAGCATGGTGCGAGCATTTAGATCTTGCAAAGAGCGGTGAGGGAGGTGGAGAGAGGGGTGGTAACCAGCAGAACTCGGGTTTGGGGGTGAACCTGGTGGAAGCAATGTGCTGAACCCCCCTGACCCTGCGTGGGGTGGAGCTGAGGGTCTCAAAGTTGTGACAGGACCCTGAATATCCCCAAACTCTTAGCGCTGAATTAAAAAGAGTACCTAAATCACACCATCCAGACCTATGTCTGGCTGTAAATAATAAACTTAAGGTTTAAGAAGGGCAATTCATTATACTAAAGCTATCACCTGTTTTCTGTACTCCATTTTTTCTGATGACTGATCTTTTCTCCTATTCTCATGCTTGCTACATCTCTGCTGCATGCCAAATAGAGATCAGTGACTTTATTTTTAAATGTGAGCTCTCTGTCAGAGCCTGGATTTACTGCCCCTGTACAAAAATCACTGCGATAACTTCCAGGGAATCAGAAGTCCCAGACCAGAGCTGTTAACCCCCTTGCAGAGCTATCCAACGTGGGTGCTTGGTTTTCCAAAGTGCCAAGCAGCTACCACCACATTACATTATTGCAGTTCCTAAGCGCTGGGAAATGCTGATTTTTTTTTAAAAAATGTTGTTTCTGGAAGTGGTTGCCTTTTGGATTATTGCTAGGGAAGCAGAGCACTTATGCCACAGTGCAGACTTCTGCCGAGGAGCCTCTGCATGCTTCAGGTTAGAGATTTAGTGTGGGACCACCAATTCAGTCAATCTGCAGCCAGAACATATTATCTACTGCATAAATCACAGTAAAATGTGATTTTCGCATTTTCAGTGAGGGCTTATTTTTTTTTCCCAGCCCTTAGGTCTTAGGGATGAACCTGGCATCATAGGTAACAGGCCAGAGCAGATGCAAGAGCCCTTTGAAATTCCCCATCCATCTGCGGCAGAGCTCCTGTGCCGCAGGAAGGAGGCAGGCAGCTGCAGGTGGCGGCCGCAGCTCTGTGCCGGCATGTCCTCGCCACACCTCGTCCTTTAGGTCAAAAATCGTGTAGCTCTGGTGCTGAGTTTTCCATCGAGCCCCATGTAGCGCTACCTACTAACCACTTCTGGCATGGTTTGCTCAGAGGTGTAGTGCGAGCCCAAGGCAAGAGCAGGGCTGGCTGCAGAGGGCTGGCTGCCTCACCTGCCAGAGGATGGGAGATGCCTGCTATGCGCGCAGCACAGAGAGATTCAAAACCGGTACATTGCAGTTATCCCACATCTTTTGAAATGGACAGTTTTGTGTTTTATGTGTACCGACTCATTTCAAAAGCATATATTGTGGTACTTTATTCTTTCTCTTTCTTTTCCTTTGGGGTGATGTTGGTCCAATTGATGTTGATATTGGTACAATTTTCCTTTCAGTTATATTGAAAATATAGCATTTTATCAATGTCAGCTAATTTCTTTTTTTTTATTGTGCTAAAGTTCAGAGTGTGACAGGGAGATTACCAGGTAGTATATATTTCATGTTATAATTTAAACTCTGAACTCTTTGAAATGCAGGATCATTGTAATCTGTTATGCTTGATGTTAAAGTGAAGGATGCTGTTGGCCTTCTAAATAGTAACTAACAATTCCTATCCCTCCAGCCCTCCACTTACCCCCATGGAGGTCATGAGGAGGCTGCAGAAACATTTGCACCTGACCTGTTTTTCATTAAAGGGAGGGAGCAGGGTAGGGGGCTTTTTTGGGGAGAGGCATTGCAGGCATGGCTACACACCCTCTTCGGGCTCTCTGTAGTCCTGGTGAAGAGCAGGTGCAGAGCAAATCCACCACAAAGCCACTGGACGTAAAGGAACCCCTGGTACAAATTTCAGGCTCGTAAAATGTTAGCTCGGGGGCTTACCTGGATGTCCTCTGCCTGTCTGTTCCCCTCACACGAGGGTTTTGCGTTTATTTATTTTCAGTCAGTCACCTGATTCTCAGCGCGTTTGGGGCCCAGGGCAAAAATAAAGACATAAAATATTTCTACAAGAAATTTTATCATGCAGATTTTGCCTCCGATTGTTTGTACCATGCTGTCTTCTGCAGGCATCTGCTCTGGTGGAAGCCCTGCCATAAGCTCCAGAGGCAGCTGACAACGTGCATTTAAGGGACTCCCCCAGTTTCTCCCCCCACCAAGCTGCTATTAACTCGGTTAAAATGTATATGACCATAGAATGAGCGTGGAGCATGGATGAGTAGGAGAGAGGGAGGACCTCGGGGCCAGGCAGTTTACAAACAGGCATCACAGCCACGCTGTCCTTTGCCCCCTCTTACATTTCTTATTACAGTACATTAAACCCCTTTGCTCTGTCAAATTGACAAAGGCAGTTATAAAAGGGGTCCTTTCTAATACACAGTAATATAAACTATGTTTGTACACTTACCACATAATCCCTAATTACTTCCATACTTTTATGTGTGGAGAGCTTTGACGCTTGCATTGCTGGATACTTAGTGAATGAAATAAAAATCAGGAATTACTTCTATATAAGTATGGGGTGGTATGTGGATTAGCTGGCAGACTGGCGACACGGCTCACATTTCAGAATAAATATACTAAGTGTCATTGATCCACTAAGTGTCAAATAAAAAACTGTGACACCGACAAAACTCTCATATGACCCTGACATTCCTCCAGTACTTAAAGCAATTACCCTAGTATTTAATAACAATGTTTATGAAATTGCTTTTTGATTGGCTATCATCTATGTCATACCTATGTCAATAATCCCCAGTGAATGCCTGCATGTGACCTTTAGCCTTGCTTTACAAATAATTTCCATTTCATAATAGCAAGAAGACTCTTTTGGCAGTTGGTAATGGAGTCTCCCATGAAGCCTCCATCACTCTTTGGTTTTGCCGCACGGTGGACACGGAGGGCACAGCTTCCCCTCCTCCCCAAAGGGCTGCACGGCTGACTCCATCTCAGCCCATGCAGGACTCCCTGAAATGCCAAAAAGACTAAGCTTGTAATCTTTTTTTCAGGAGATATCTCTGTCTAATAACCAATGCTGTGATATGAAAACTGCCTGAAGTTTTTCACTGTTCTCCTTGACCACAGTAGGTTATTGCAACTTGGATGTTGTATTTTTTTTTGCGTTTTCTCTTCCTTTCTGCATTTCTGCTTTTAAAAGAAGAGATGGATCTAAATGTTGCAGTATAAATACAACATTCAAGCTGTGCTGACATGGAGATGCTAATGAAGTGTCCATACTGTCTGGACCTGTAATGTTTACCCAACAGTAATATCTTTAGGAGAAACAATATCCACCAATATCCATTCTGATTTCAGTATCAGAAACAATATGTACCATATACAACACAGCTGATGCACTGCACCCATCTCTGATTCTTGGTCCCTGAACAGATACATGGACAAAGGGGGTTGTGGTGAAAAAGTTTTGAAGTGTCCATTAGCAGATTGGTTGCAGATGCCTGCTAGAAGTCATCTTCCCAAACACAGTAAAATCCAAATAGCACCACATGTGATCCTGCTCCCACAGTTTGTTTCCCTAAAGCATACAATTCTCAGAAGGTATCTGAGCATCTCTTTTCTGCCCAGGAGAACTTAACAATAAGTGCTTCTAAAATGGATTTTTTGGAGAGATACAGCTGTGTTAACAGTGCACGTACATGAGAGCCTGTTGCTGACTTGACCACATGTGAAGCAGAAGATGGTCAAGGATCTTGATAAAAGTTATGGTCGTACCTGGCTTGCAGCTGTGAAAACCCTGGGGTTTTCTTCTGGTGGGGAAACCTGAGCCAGATGAAAGGCTTGCTGAGGGCATGTCTCAGGTAGATGTCTTTTGATCCTGTGGAGGCCTGGCACCAGCAGAGCAGTATCCTATCCGTCCAGTAAAACCTGCCATATTTTAACAGCTGGCCCTACTGGGTGCTAAATACCAGAAAGATCTCACTTCTTGGGAGAACACATGCTCCCTGTGAACAGCTTCACAAAACTTTATTCAAGTGCTGCCTGTGGTAAAATCTGTACAGAATATCAGACACACCAGAGAAAGGCATCCCAGTCCTCTCCTTTCACTGAAACATCTAGAGCAATCTAACTGTAGCCTTACAGCTGGTGTAGGAAAAGCTTCCTGCTCTTGGGCTGAAGGTGCAGATCCCATCTACTCTGCCCATGGAGGCAATGATGTGAGGACAGAGCTCGGTGCTTTCGAGAGCCCTGAGATCTGGCGCAGTTTTCCCCTTGAACAGCTATTCAGGCAGCTATCGAGGAGGAGCGCCTTCGCGTGTGACAGTAAAACGGGCTTCGTCCTGATTGATATATGGAGCTGGGAAGATCAAAGTTTGGTGTGTGCATGGTAACGTTTCGAGAGTGGTATTTTTAGTAACGATCCCCCAGCACTCAGAAGGGAAGGCAGGCTGTGCCGCACATGTAGGCACGGCGAGGAGAACTTTGTTTTCCACGTACGCATCTCCTAAGTGCATGCTGAAAGATGTGCGATATCGAGAAGAGCAGAGCGGTAGCCTATGAAGAGAAGAGGAGAAAGCAGGCCAATGTCAAAGGAAGAAAGGCCGAGTTTTAGCTCTTTGCTTGCTTCAGTGTGCAACCTTGACCTCCTGCTAATAGATTTTACTTCTGGAATACGCACATGCTTGTGAATTTGTTCTAAAACCTGATGGCTCTCATGATTCACACTGACTCTGTTTACATTTCCCAGTAGATACGTTTTGTTTGTTCATAGGGGCAAGTACTTCTTCTGATCCTCTTCTGGAAATTTGAGTAGTTGATGAAGCTTTTTCCTCTTCTTGGTTAACTGTTCTCCTAGATTGTCTCCCATTAATATGCTGTGATGTGTTGATGTAAAACACTTAAATATTTCCATATGTAATAAAAGGTCAGGGATATTATTCTTTCATTACCAAGAGTCATATATCAAGTACCTCACAGGAAATTCTACTCTTTAGCAAAATAGGAAGGTAAATATATTGATTACAAGTTATCTGTCAAAGTAGCTTGAACCCTTTGTTCAGAATATCAGGTTTTTTTCCATTTGAAAATGTACAGTAGCTCAATGTGACCCCTTTTGTGGTGGGGTGTTTTTTTGTTTGGTTTTTTTGTTTTTTTTGTTTTTTTTTTTTTTGTTTTTGTTTTGGATGTGATATGGAGGCTGAGATTTTACTGAACTGGCTGCTTTCTTGCCTCTTCCTTGACAATTACTGAACGATGGAGAAGGTTTCTCCTTCCCTACCCCTGCTGAAGTTCTGTCCCTCTCCCAGCACTCAAGAACTCTATGCTAAAACCCTCGTTCCCTGCTGCTCCCCTTCTTCTCCATAGCTCTGGCTTTCTGCAGGAAGCAAGCAAGACCCGCTCGATGCCAAACGTCAGTCCCTGTTGTGCCGTAGCCAGTACCTTCCTTTCACAACTTATTTATAACATTTCTGAAAAGTTACAATTATCTCCCTACATATCAATCAATCATCAAAGAGGCTGAAGTTACAGAAATCCAGCCACCTCTGCAAGAGGAGGATGCTACAGCTGTGACATAATTACATTATCAGCTTAATTAAGGAAGTGAGTGAAACGAAAGAGAAAACAAAACAGCCAAAGAGAAGGTGAGAGGTGGGAAGGAAAGGTGGGATGGGTGGCATGCAGAGGATGTGTTAAATTTAGCTCTAAGTGGTTTAAAAAAGGATCTAACATATCAAAAATCCCTGGGTTTTTATCCTGTGCTCCTCGCTTTCTGAACGGCTGCTGGGATGCCAAGGGCTGGGGTGGGATAACAGGACCCCCAGAAGGCAGGCTGCTGCCATGGCCTCTGAGTCCGTAAACCGTGCACTAGGACAAAGGATGTGACTTAAATCTGTTCATGTGTCAGGGCTTCAGGAAATCTGGTTTTGCAGCATAAAGGCTCAGCCTTGTTATCCTCGTGAGCTTCTGTAGGAGTTTTGGGTGCATGAGGGCTGAAGACGCAGGATCCTAATCTGATTATTCTCACCCAAATATATTAATTGCACAAAACCAGCAATTCTTTTTCTAGACAGGACAACAAAAGCAGATCACTGCTCAATGTCCTTTTTCTTCTGTGTTCAAATCCCATGTATTTTTCAGTATCAAAAAGGAGGAGGGGAGGGGGGGAAGTCTTCAAATTCTTTATTTGATTTCACTTTTTATTTATGCTTAGTTTAAATGTCACCCATACGTAGAACAGTGGTTGCTCCAGAGCAATCATGGCGAGATGTCTAAAGGGGTGTCAGCAAATTGGACAGGGTATAATTTTAGTCAATGTGTTCTTGTCTTATTTTAGTTCAACATCATTTCCCAGTTGCAATTCTTTTGAGTGACACATGGAATGCAAAACAACATAAAAGGTCTGCCCCGAGGCAGATATGTGTCCATGTAGGACTTTAATTATTCTTTTTGAATCATGTGTAATATGCAAGCCAAATTTCTTGCATAAAAGTCTGATGGAAAAATTGTGTATCACCTGTATAAGCATTTTTATCACAGTCCTCATATTTTTGGAAACACTGAATTCAGAGAAGGTCCTTACTAGTCCATGTACTCTGGATTTTTCTGGCAACACTTGGGGGAGAAAGCAATTGCTCTCATGGTGTTTTGCAATGACATTTAAATAACTGTTTTTTAAAAAAGCCATTCTTTTATTCATTCAGCTGCTGTGTGCTTCAATAGCACTTCCAACACACGTATAGTGTTCTATACATGCAAGAATTTATTTGAATGTGTTCTTTTACTCTGTCGCCTAACACCTGTAAGCTGATCCTGATCTTATTTATATCACTTATCTATCAGTGTAACTCCGATGGCTTCATGGACGTGAATTCTGAGCGAAATCAAAGTCTAATCTTTTCCTTTTAAGAAATAATATTAAACTGGCTTTTTAGGTAGCACTTTTTGTATCATTTTAGATTAACTGATTAAAAAAAATGAAAATGAAAAATATATGTGAATGAAAATGTAGATTGCAATGATGAAATATGTTTTAATATTAAAAAAAAAAAAAGAAGCTGGTGTGAAAGCAAATTAAGGATGTCACTGCACTTTTGTTACAGATTGTGGGCCTGATGCAAAGGCTCCCAAAGTCAGTGTGCAGCTTTTGGCATGGACCAGGAAAATCCTTCTGGTGCTTTGGGAGCTGTGTATCACAGAGTCTCTCCTTCAGGGAGGGGAAAGCATGAGGAAATGGGAGAGGTGGTCTCTTAGCATGAGTTGGTCATGGACAACTCATAAAGATGAATTTTGACTGCAGAGTCCTCTGTCTCTTTTTAAAACTTCTTTCTCAAAGCTCCTTCTAAAACTGTTTTTATTTAAAATAAATAAATCTGCAAACCTAAATGTTTAGATAGTGAAATTTAAAAAAAAAAATCTGACAGCACTTTTAGATGAAATTTCAGGAATTAAGGCAGAAGGAAGGAGTTTCTGAATGTACCATTGTTGCTGTATGTTGGATGTAAAATGAAATGGCAAGTTGTACGTGGACAAAAAGGTGACCATGGTGCTTGCCTGGTCTGTTAGGACCCCAGCACAGCCCCGCAAAGTTTGCTTTCCCCCCGTGTGCTGCCTCCTCCCCCTTGGAGTAATCCTCTTGTTTATTTGGTCACTGCAGGGCTGTGTTTTTGGAGGGATATTTTGGTTAGCATAAACTATTTGAAGACTGTTTGGAGAAAAGCACTAACCCATCCCAAAACCAGTGGGATGAAAAGCTCCTTGTTTATAACTGTTGCTGGTTTAATCATTTAGATGAGATGAATTTGCACTTCCAGCCCTGAGTGTGCTCTGATTTCCCTGCAAACATGTGTTGTGGGATTTGCATTGTCTGTGGTGAAAGTTGCACAGAGGGGAAGGAAATACTTTCCCCATCTTTTTTTATTATTATAGTTTATTATTCCTTCAATTTACCACATGAAAAACATGGAAGTAAAAGAGCTGCTGGATTTTAATTATGAAAAAAAAAAATGTATCAAATTATCCCACTGCATAAGAAAAGGTACGAAAGAGAAACCCAGAAAGTCAGCAGCTGAGATCAGGTTTCATTCAGATGATCTAAACCAATGTTGTTTCGGCAAGTTCAATTTTCTCCGCAAGAGTTGGGTCCCTCTGATGTACGGAGTTTCATCGTTTGCACCTGGGAGGCTCCGCTGGCCAGCAGCCCGCTGTCTGGCAGTGACCTTGTGCTAACTGTCTGTCAGAAACGGTCACTCAGAATTCATTGGGATGAAGAATAAGCATTTGGTGCCTTTCTTTAGAAACATAATAGACAGCTTTGCTTTCACACTTCCTAATAGCCTTTTTAAAAATAGTTTCTCTAGCAGGATGCTTTTTTAGCGTGTGGAGCTTTACACATCTACATCTTCCAGAATTTATTAGGATTATTTTTATATTGTATATGTTTTTTATCTTAAATTTCCTGATGCCACACTGCGACACTGCCAGTTTAGCAACTCCAGCTGTTGTGAGTCACGAGGGTAGGCTGTTGGTGATGACTGGATCACAGAGACAGGGAAATTTTATTTGTCAAGTCAAAGCATTAACCCTTCAAGTCCAGCTTTTAAGCACTACCTGTTAGCAAAAATAGCAAATGTGCTGTCATGTTCCAGAGGGCAATCCTGGCCTCGGCTCCCGCACTCAGGAGTCTTGGATGGGCTCTTTTTTTGCAGCAGCAGAGGTGGGGTTGGAGGCAGCGGTGGGACATGAAAGCTCCTGTGTTTTCCTGGTTTCACCGGCCACCATGCAGCCGCGTGGGGAAGGGGCAGAGCCACTTCTCCCTCCACAGCCCTGAGGCCTTCAAATTCCTCTTGCCCTTCGGGAAAGGAGTGCCTTTTTTTACAGGAGCCCAGTGTTATTCAATGGAAAGACAGGAACAATTTTAAGCTTCCAGGTCTGTATAAGCTCTATTGAGAGTGGAAATTAGTTGGGGCTCCCTGTGGCGTATGTGACTATGGAAGCTACAATGCTCATTTGTCCTGCTGAGCAGTTCTTGTATGTGCTTTACTGGCTGCAGAAGTTATTTTTTTTTTTATTTTATTTTTTTTTTCAGGATTGCAAAGATCTCCAGTGGAGAGCTCTGTGGTAGAACTGAGCGTTAAAGCTAACCCTTACTCATGTGGCATAAAAATATCCTTCCAGAGATAGGTTAGGAAGGTTTAGATGTACGCTGAGTTAATGCAGTTGCAGAATAAATTAACTATCTGTTGCAGCCAAGAATCATGAGTCTGCATTTCAGGGTCCTGCAATGCAAAGGGGGAAAGGAGGGGGAAAAATAAAAAAGGAAAAATAATGCACATGCAGACAAACCTCTTTATTTAAAAACTGGATTAATGACGCTCTGTCTCTTTGATTGAAGACTTGTCTCTGGCTTATCCTTTCTCATTTTTCGGCACTTTCGGTGAAGCGGGGCAGGTGAGGGATCCCTGCCTGCGCACTGGGGCACCAACCATCTCCTGCAGCCCTGGGGATGCTCCAACTCTGCCCCGGGCAGCGGGACCCTGCCAGAAGCCACTGACCCACAGCCAGGTCCCACAGAGGATGGACTTGTCTCCTGAAATCTGCCTCGACCCTGCGGGTACAGCGTTGCATGAGGCTGGGGAACCGTGGGGCTCTGCGACCACAGGGCTGCGCGCGATCAGAACAAAGCCCTGAATTACAGCTTCCTATTGTATGCCAATATAGTGTCATTTAAAGTCTCAAACCAGCCAAAAGCTCTCACAACCTCACCCTCTCTGCCACTCTGGATACAGAAATAGTCAGATCTTTTTGTTCGTGATTAACTGACTCATGCTTAGAAATCATCAATTTAAAACCCATTTCAGGCAAAGTTGCTGGAATGTTCTTTGCATGGACATGCAGTATATTTAAATTACAAAAATCCCCAAAAGGTGCTGAAAATATCCTTAATCATTTTCTGAGGATATAGCAAATTTGGTGCTAATTACAGTTATTTGCATCCCCTTCCCCCCTTCAAGAAGGGTCTCTGAGAGGTAGAAGGAAATTTGGATACATAATGTGCACTGACAGCTCCTGCAGCGTGATGGGGAGCGACAATTTGAGACTGTCACAGGGCTACGCTCAGCTTCATAGAGATGGGATTTCTCTACATGCTAAAGTATGAGGAAGGCTAAATAACTCACAGGTGTCAACGGCACCAAAGAATTATGTGTATCTGACCTATGAGAGAATAAATCTCATTTCCTGCTTAAAACCACGAGACGTTTCTTTAAGTGCAATAAAAATTTAACATTTCCCCCTCCTAATTATCTTTTACAATTTTTTCAAATTTATAAAACCAAGATTTTCCAATTTTAAAATATATATTTTTTTTTTTTTACTGGTAGATTGTGCTCTTTAGTATCATTTTACATAATTTAATACAATTTGTTCCATCCATTGGTTTTCATGGAGATACAAGCTGTTCGTTTGTGAGAAAGCTGGCATAGGAGCGAACGTTGGCAAAGAGTCACCTCCAGGAGTTTATTCAGATTTCAAAGTTGCATGGGGGCACCGGCCATTTTGAAGGAGATAAATGATAAGGTTGCTTCTTTTTTATTTTCAATAATATTTATTTGATTTTTTTTTTTTTTTAACAGTAAGGTTGATAGCCTCTCCCTCCTCCCTTTCTCAATCCTTGGCAAAGCGAGTCGTCGTTGTTTTGTCAGCTGAATTGCGGTATCAGAAAATAATCTAAGCTTAAAAGAGCAGCTTTCTCTGAAACGTGTGTTACTGAATGAAAAGAACACAGGTGTTTCTTAATTATTTGTGCAGAAGGGAAAAGTAATGCTGAGCGGATGTGCTGTAATGATTAGCACGCTGAAGAGGACAGGCCACAGTAAGGAAGATCCTCCTCTCTTCTCCCCGTGCCATCCTTTCTCCCTCCTTCTGAGCACCAGTGGGCAGCATGGGGAGGCAGATGGGGGGTCCGTGCCCCTTGGCCCCATAGAAAGGGGCCTGTTGGGCTGTTAGGTGTCAAGTAAAGTGTTCCCATAGCTGGGATGGGGTACGGAATTTGGTGAGCCCTCTGTGTGTTTCTGTGGTTGAGGTGGTGGGGGTTCCCTGCTGGGAGTCACCCCAGAGTGGGTCTGCACATCCCTCCCCAGATCCACCAAAGCTCTTGGCCATGGTTTGCCAACACCTAAAAGGTACAAGATGGGGCTTTTGAGCTCGGCAGTCGTGAAGCCAACGTGGTGCCACCCTACGTCGCTCCTAACAGCTCTGTTTTTCCATTGCAGTGCATTAAGTATTTTAAAACTGCATTAAACAATCAAACATTCATTATCCTAGCTTAGATGTGTGTTTTGTGGAGGCCAGCAGCATGAATCTGGTGTTGTATTTCTGAACATTGACCTGGACGCATCGCCTTGCGGTGTCCATAGGGGTTGTGTCAGCTGGATGCTGTGTTCGGGTGCTTGGTCGGTCTTTGCTGTATGTTTCTGTAGCACTCAAGTATGGAAGAACCAGTTTGGTCACTGGCGGTGCATAGAGAGAGCAGCCGTCTCCATCCTGTGTGGTGCTCAGAAATACCAGGAAGGGGTTATGGGGAATAAAATACTGAACTGAAAGGACACGGAGCAGTGGAGCTGGCAGGGTGAGGTGACTAGAGCGGGAGGTTAGCCAAGATACGCGGCCGAAGCTGCCTCCTCCTGAGAAATGTGATGAACACGGATTTTTAATGATTTCAGGTCACCAGTTACACGTGGTTTATACCAGCGTCATAATGCTCTCCCCCACCACGCCATTGAATTTTGTCTGGTTACTCATCAGGGTGAAATAGAGTCCAATTCTCAAGTTTTTACCCTATGTTGTGTGGAGTTGAAATATTGTTTCTCAAATCCTTGCCACTATCTCCCAGAAAAGTGAACAAAATGAGCTTTTTGAGTTGTCCTTTGTAATAGTTCTTAGTTTTGGGGTGGTTCTGTTTTGCTTTCGTGGTTGTTTTTTGTTTTGTTTTGTTTTTTTTTAACAAGCCCTAGCATTTATGACTGCTTGTGGGAAAGCTCATTCACAGCCCCAAAGCAAAAGCCTACTGACTCCCACGCGTACTAAACGATACATCAGTGCAAAGCCTCCTATGGGGGGAACTCCTCTGAAGAGGAAAACTCTGAGAATACCCTGTGCTTAAATAGCAAGCTCCCTGTTCTGCACAGTGATAATCTTTTTATCTTTCTTTCTTTCCTTTTTCTTTTTCTCCTCTCCTCTCCTCCTCTCTCCTGAACCCCACTCCTATCAGCTTTGCTGTCGATATTTAACCACCAGCCCAATTCCGGGACTCACCTCTCAAATCTGGTGTGGAGCATGCCGTGTCTCAGTGGCCCTGTTGATCTGATACCTTGTGCAGTCAGGGAAGCTTTCTTTTTTTCCCTGTTCTCTGGTTTTGGTGCTTTTTGTAACCCTATCAAAGCAACCATGAGCCTTGTTCTCTCCTCTCCCTGGCCATCTGCTTGAAGCATCTGGTAATCAGGTGCAAGCCCCCACATCCAGAGCATTCATGCTTAAATTTGCAGCTACCTTGCCACCCACATTGGCTTTTGTTATACTGCCAAGATGTACCTCTTTGTGTACTCGATATGAGAGAGACTTAAATTCCACTATCAACCTCCTGAAAATGTGATGGGCCAGGGTGACATTATCACCTTTGAACATAGATATGTATCAGCCTTCTCCCATTTTTCTCTGCTAGAGTCTCCAGCTAATCTCTGCTCCAATTGCTCATCCTACCCAAGCCATGTGTGTGCTGCGGAGGTATGGCTCCGAGTTGCAAATAATTTCTCAAAGAAATATCTCGGTCTAAAACACGATGATGCTTAATGTGTGCTTGTCATTTCTGGGATTCTTCTTAAAACCCTTTTTCCATCTGAGTAATCTCTGTGTATGTGTCTCCATATAAGAGACAAATAGAGTCATTGTTCTGCTCCATATTTTAATTCCATATCTGTATTTTAGGGACATTGCTGCCTTCCCAGCAGACTGACTAAGTATTACAAACTGCCAAATTTAGGCTTTGGGAAGTGGCTGCAACTGAAATTGCCCATTGAATTTGAGAGCAGACAAATAATTTTGTCAGAAACACCAAAACCAATGACCTTGAGCGCTGTCCTCTGTCCCTTACAAAGGGATCCCAAAAGGAGAAAAGCTCTGCTTATGATGATTTGTCTTTCTGCAGCCCCGAATTAGAAAAGAGAAAAATGTCTTGACTTCTGATTTTTCACCACAGCACAATCTTCACGTGTATTCCATCTTTTATAGCAGAAACATCAAACTGAAGCCCCTTGTTGTGGCCGGATATGGAGATGTAAGGTATTTACTAACTCCCGCATTTGGATGGAAACAGTGCCCATCTGTTTGAGCAGGATTGGTTTGTTAACGCAATAGGAGTCGCAGATAAAAGTCCCAGGGCAAAGTGAGCCTCAGTTTTGGAGCTGCCTCAGCTGGTGCTGAGCTTGGGAAGCCTCTACTGCCTATGACGGCAGCCCACGGAAAACTGGGAACCCGCTCCAGCAGACTCCCATCCCAGCTTGGGGAGGTCGGCAGCTTGGCTGTTTCTGGCCTCTGAAAATCACCCAGGACGTGCCCTGGGATGTCCTTGGTGCAGTCTGCCTGGCCAAAGCCCGGCTTGCTGCCTGGCCCTGGCACACCAGCATCAGGGGCAGTTTCTAAAATTTGCTGCTGTGTTTTTCGGTAAATATCACATAGCGTTGATTTGACGATCCTGAGGTGCTAGCTGGTCATCTAATGAGAAATGTGCTCAGGAAAGGCACAGAGAGTGGTGGCAAAGAAGTGCAATTCCAGACTGATCCTATAAATCAGTCTTACAGTACAAGTATTTTCTTACATTGGTAGCTGAGACCAGATTCACATGTAGACTGCTTATTCACTCTTGGCATCTTCCTTTACACCTTTTTTTTTAATGTGATAAAAATGCTATAAATGACTATAATGCTTTTTTTTTTTTTTTTTTTTTTTTTTTTTTTTTTTTTTTTTTTTTTT